>PVHY01001469.1:0-157491 GCA_004024945.1 Uropsilus gracilis
TTCTTCTCAGGCCTAACTTTTGCACGGCCTCTTTCGGACACAAATCAAACTCAGCAAAGCAAACTCCAACACGGAGTTCAAATCTGCAAACTCCTTAACTGCTTTCAGCACACATGCTGCCAGCCTGGGCCAGCCGAGGGTTGTTGCAGGCCCTCGGTGGCCCCATGGCCAAGCTCACATGGCTCACATCTTTACAAGACGGCCGATTCCCATCTCTCCTCCACTGAACCTCTCTCTCTATCCAGTCTCCATATTCGAATCTGCATCCCCTCTAATCGAATTTTTCTCTTTGTTTGCACACCCTTTATATACCCTGATTTCCCGCCTTCCAGGAAATCTGTTTCACCTAGACTATTTCACTTCTTTCTTCCCCCTGCATCCCCCTAAAGAAAAATTCCAGCTAAAGTCATTCCCCCATTTTAACATTACCTGTCCTTAAAATCTGCAATCTTAAACAAGAGACAATGGGGAGGGGGAGCACACCCTATCAGTATGAAGTTTTATTTAGCTATATCCTTTTTCAGCCATTTAAACTCATGAATCCTCAATCATTTTATTTCCCCTTTCTTTCCTCAGTTATAGAAAACCCTAAAGAAAAGTGTTTGTTTCTCGGCTTTTGGAATTATTGAGTTCCAAATATCTCTAGGTACAGCACCTAATTTAATAGTGTCATTTAAACTCTCAGTGCTTCAGCTTCCTCATCTGTAAAATGAGAATAACAACAGCACCTATCTCCTTGAGGTTCAAAGCACTAAGTAAGTGAACTGTTACAAGGCCTCTGAAGAGTGCTTAGAGCACCATGAGCATTAGCATAACATGGTCATCAGTTTTTAAGAACAGCACTCTCCAGAAAGTATCTGGCCTCAGGAAATCATGTGCCCATTTTTTCTTTTCTATCTTCTCCCTCCTCATTGCCCTTTCTTTATGTTTTTAATACAGCATTTTTTTTTCTTTGAAACTTGGTCTCACTATTTTTGCTAGTGGAATCTCAGGCTCCTGTTGCCTGTGGTTCCACAGACTCAAGCAATCCCCAGCCTCAGCTTCATAGGTAGCTGGGATTATAGGCATGCGTCACCACACCCAGCTATTTTTTGGGACTAGATCTTGCTATGTTACCCTGAGCAGGACTCGAACCGTGATCTCTAGCCCCAGCTGCTTCATAGGCTGAAGCTTACAGGCACGAGCCACCATGCCTGGCTTAATATAGCATTTTTATTTATTAATTTTTTTCTTACATCACTGTAGTTCCCATGGTTCTCCCTCCACCATATCACCTATGATCTATAAGCATATTTGGAACACTGTGTTCCTTCCTCCCCTGAACTGTCCCCACTCCCCCACTCCCTCCCTTGTCATATGTCTCAGTATAATGGTCAGCTTGTTAGTTTTGATTTTTTCTTGACCTTTTATTTGGTTTCTTTATATTCTACTATGAGACCATCTGGTATTTATCTTTTTTCCTTTTCGGCTAGAATAATCCCTTCCATCTCCATCCATATTGCTGCAAATGGCAAGAGCATCTTTTTTGATCACTGAGTAATATTCTATTGTGTAAAACAGCTTTTTGATCTATTCATCTATTCTGGGGCATTTGGGGTTGTTTCCATATCCTAGCTATTGTAAACAGTGCTGCAATAAACAGAGGAATGCAGATTTCCATTTGAATTAATGCTTTGGGTAGATTCCCAGGAGTGAAATCACTAGATTATATGGTCCCCTTATGTTAATGAAAATTACATATTACCCTGACCATGAGGCAAAGATTATAAGAGGAAAGCAGCCAAAGAATTGATGAGGAAATAAGACTGACATTCTCTGGTGGAGGATCAGGAAGGCTGGAGGAAGGAAGTCCTACAAAGAAGTCTTAGGAAGGAATCAGCTAAAATCATTATTGGATGGTTTGAATTTAAAACGTATTTGTTCTATGTTAAGAAAATAAGAGATATTGCCCCCTTAATACTGTAATGGGCAATATATGGACTTATAGTAACATTTCTCATATTTGCTGGAAAGTTGTAAGTACCAGACAAAATTATTCCATTTTTTAATGTCAATTATCCTTAGCCATGAAGATTCAAACATCAAACACACCCAGAGATATGAACTAGAACAAAGATTTGGATTCACAAGAGTAAGAAAATTAAGCCTCTGGGGACAATTAACATGCTGAGCCACTGTTCTATACCACTTTGCATTATGAGAGTATTTTTCATCTGTGTTATGTACCATATTACAATTTAGAATTCTTAAATACTTTCAAATGGTCACTGGTTAATACTGAGATATCAGTGATTATAATAAATCCTCTTTCTTCTTAGTTTCTAAAACAAGCTTCTCTTTCACAGAAATACATTGTGCTTATTTGTCTGGTAAGGTAATTTTTTTATTCTAGGGATTTATTAGGATAAACTTTCTGAGACACAACAAAATGGTTTATACATTCTAGTCTAGAGAGTATGCTCCTATGCGCTTGAATGTTATTAAACTACAACAGACTCTCAGAATTCTAAGTTAGCTGGACACCATTAATGATTTCATTTTATTTGTTCAGTTTACTATCCTGCCTTCCATGTCTCTTTATAAGTATAACTTAACATATGTTCATCCTTTTACTAGAGGAAGAGTTAGCAGAGAGATAAAAGGAAAACAGAAATAATACAACATTTAAATACTAGGGCTCCAGAGTCAGGGCTCATTAAATCTATGCAGGTAAGTGAACATCTTTTCCAAGGCTAATGGAGAATTTAATATGCATGAGTACCTTTGTGACAGGGTAAGTTCTCCTAGATCTCTTAATTAAAAAATAAAGATAGCCTAACATTAGAAGCTTTTTAAGTTGCATGTTATCCCACTCCTTTTGTTTAACTATATTAGATATGTGGCAACTTACAGAAACTATCATTTATTTAGTCCTTCTATAATTATCATAAAAATTACTTTATTAACAAAACATTAGAATTCCCCAGGTAACCCGACTTGGTTTATCTGCAATTACAGTATTTGCTGGTTTTTCCAGGTGCTCTGGAAATATACACATAGATATAAACAAGGTGGGAACTTTTTTAGTATACATTGTATGATTTAGGGTAAGCAATGCAAAAACATGGGGTTTGGTGGCCTACTACATGAAGATCTTCCTTGAGTTTTATAATAAGTGTATGATAGGCAAATTTGATGCTACTATGTATGTCCCTTAGTCAATGACCATTGTTCTTCACATGAAAAGTTTGCTCTAATAGAACAAACAAGTATATATTTTGGAGTGATTGATATAGGCAATAACTGACTTGAGTACCATTTTTATGTAAAGAATGTTTAATGTCAGTTCAATCAGACATTTAAAAGTTTTCAGTTGCCACAGTAAAGCATTATATATCTATACCAGTGACTAAGAAGGGGGCATGAAATACAATAGGAGGACTCGACTGAAGAAATACTGGTAGAATGGGGTTTTGGCCCTTCTCTTCTACATCTTTTTTTGGTAATAGCTCAGTGATATGTAACTTCATTTCTTTTAAGAATCTAAGGAAAGCTTGCTTTTTCAGTTTGTCCAGTCGTTTATTTAGGACAAAGCAGTGAATTCCAAGTTTCTTACCTTGCAGACAAGGATCCATTATTTATGCTATGACCCATGGGTTCACAGTTCATGTTAACAACAGACAAGTTAGTTTTGATACTGGGTGATCTAAGGCACTATAACTCTACCCAGGACAGTGCCTAATAGTTAATCCATAATTCTTCATGTGCATGCACAATTGCATGTACATGCACAATTCTTCATGTGCATGCACAATTGCAAGACCATACAGGTTGAAGAAACAATAATGCTGAGCTTCATTTAAGAGGCAAGGAAAAAACTAAGACCACAAGTGGCCAGTTATCTTATCCCAGTTATTACCTGGCTTTAAAATACTAATCAAAAGGTATCCATGATGGTATCTTCCCACCACTCCACACCTGGAACAAGTATTCTAAACAAAAGATCATGCTTTCAAGATGGCAAAGTATCCTGAACAAAAGGGCCAAGATGGCATTTTCCTGTCACTAAATACCACCCCCCCCAAAAAAAAAAAAAAAAGAAAAAGGCCACCAAGTCATCTTCAACAACTGTCACCTCTTCTGGTCTCTGAAAAGTCTGAACTTGAGTTTCCAGCAGTGTTCTCCTTTATGGCTCTCTAGCAGCTCTGTAACTTTGTTTTAATAGATCACTGTGGGGGATAGAATCACTGACTCCTCCTTCTCTCCCCCAGGGGCCTGATCCCTAGGTTGGCCACCCTCCTGGAATGGCTGTGCTCCTAATGCTACTTCCGCAGCTCCTCAGATCTCTAGTCTAGGTCTCCACTCTACTGATTTTTTCTTCCCCTTAGGACATGTCTCATGTGGTGTTATTTCTCCTCACCTACACCCTCTCCCAGGGGGTACCACTGTGACTTCAGCCTTGACTTACAGCTTTGGCTTTCAGCCCCAGATGAGTTTGACTGCAAGAGTCACATTTGTGAGGCATTTGAAAGACAGGCATGTGGCCTGCATAGGAATGGGGTGGGGGTGCTCTCTGCCCTCTCTTGATGGTATTGCAGAGAAGAAGAAAAATGAAGTGGGACAGACAGAATAGGAGTTCCCAAAAATGCTGCTGGATCTGTGCTGTGCTGGATGTGCTCTGAACGGGGCATAGAAAGAAAAAATAGAGAGACATTTCTGAGAACAGTTATAAATATTTTCTCTTTGGAAATGGATTGAACCTTTTCCCATACCCTTTGTAAAATTACAGAGTACAACCGAGAAACACAAAATAAAAGCTGAAGTCACTCAAATGTGAACATACTTGGGATTTCATTATTACTATTTTTCATTGTAAAATCAAATGTCAAAAGAAGAAAATCCATTAAAAACCTGCATTAAACTGCAAGGAGAAAAAATGTTATTTGAGAGGTATTTATCCAACTCTCACTTTGCAGGAAATTTGGTTAAAATTTCCTGCCATGGAGACTACTGTGAAATTGGCTCAAACCCTAAGACTTGGGGGGTAGCCCAGAAACAGCTGCTTGGGTAGTGGTTCCCCTCCCTGCTGCTTTTCCCTCATTCACAGTCCTGGGGTTTTGCTAAATGCCACCCATAGAACAAAATTATATCAGTGCTAGTTGCCAACTAAACAGAGGCAGTTAGCTGATCAAACAAAGCAGATGATTTCCTTCCTTTCTACAGGTGTTAAATCAATTCCGTGTTTGAAAAGGGGAACAAGCAGTAGTGGGTATACAGCAGTGGTGAGCAGTAGCCACAAATTCCACCTTTAAGTTTTGTAAAGCTGACCAGCCCACAGTGTGAGGGGCTCTCTGGAAGAGTCTGGATCCCTCAGGACCTGGACTCCAGCCACTTAGCACTTTCCTTGCTCTCATACTCATGAAATCACTAATCAGATGTACCCAAGACCACTATCTTCATCCTCTATACTTTCCCCCCACCCCAACCCTCCCCCCTCCCTTAAATATGATCCAAATGGAATTTGTCATTTTACCCTTCACGTCCTACTTTATACTAAACAAAAATCTCTACTGGCAATTGGGCCTTCCCCCCAGGCTATCCAGCTGCCATTGGGGTGATTAGGGTGTTTCCTGCAGCTGAAGTCTCTTGTAATTAGCAAGCCCTTCAGGCAGTCTGGACTCCAAATTTAGCTGCCATCTGGTATCATCTGTAAATGACAATGGCATTGTATCTTCTCAATTGACTCAATCCTGCCTTGCACTCCCACCAAAGCAACCCTCAAAGAAATCTCAATGCCCAGCTTCCCTTGTCAACCCTTAACTGTCAAGGCACCTTGGGCTATAGTTAATTTGCCAGGAGGTTCCAGAACTATTAACAAGCTAAAGCTAAAGGTTACAACAGGCCAAGTTGCATCATTCTGATGCACACTGCATTTTGGGATCCACTGTCTTTGGCTTCTCATAGTACACGGTTCACATTTTAGCCAGGATAATTCTCTGTTGTGGGGACTGTTCTGGGCATTGTAGAATGTTTAAAGTAGCACCTATCCTCTACCCTCTAGATGCCAGTCATATCCCCTTAGTTGGAGTCATCCAGAATCTGCAGACTGTGCCAAATGTCCCGATGTGCCAAAATTCTCCCCCACCCCACCCAGAGAGTCACTGCTCTCTAAGTTTACATCTAATTCCTTATGTTATTTGGTCCATGATTGTCCACGTGAAAATCTCTTTATCTGGTGTAGAAAGTGTTGTGTATGCACTATTTCTCAAGTTTTAATGTGCACACAAGTCCCCTGGGAATCTTGTTAAAAATTGTTCTGATTCAGAAATCTGAGCTGGATACCCAGCCACTGCATTTTAACAAGCTACAAATGATGGTCCTGTTGCTGCTCTGCAGATGACACTGTAACAAGATTCTACAAGATCTCAACATTGAGTGAGTCAATGAATGAATTATTAAAATATAAAGATGACTTTTTTTGGAAGTGGGAACAATGCTTACTTTTAGCAAAGAATTCCCTTATAGCTGAAATTTCTTTCTTTATACCTATGTTTTAATGTTAAGATTGACTTTATTTTAATAAATGTAGCTTATATATAGTTTCTATATACAAATAAGTACCAAAGATCTTTGCATATGAGTTCTACCGCATACATAAAAGTAAATGTTCCGAATTTATTTATTGGCCAGTAAAACATATACTAGGTTTAAGTCCTAGTTCTAATTCACTTCACATAATTCTCATCAACATTTTCTCTGTGTAGGGCATGCTAGTCAATGGCTCATCAAAATATATAAGTAGTTCTAACATGTCAAGAATTTGAAGGGGACTTATAGCAAAGTATTTAAAATGATTGAAGAATCAGAAATAAACTTGAGAAATAAAGGTTAAATGAGCTGATATTATTGAAACCTTAAGGAAGGCAAGTGGTGTTTTAATAATGTTACCCAACATTAATATTGGGTAACATCTCTTATACTGACAGAATAAAAGGAAATATTGACAGATAAGTAGACCAACTAATTTATGGCAGAATGATGTGATAATTTCTGTCACAAGTTTAGAAAACACTATTTTCAGATTGTATAATGAAAAGTGTTTTAAAGTTACATAGAAATAAAAATCATTATCAAAGGAAAAATACATACATACATACATACATGCATGCATGCATGGTACTTGCAATAAATGCGTATGTTCAGGTGTATACTTTAACCATATATATTTCCAAAATGATGTAAAAGATATTTTTTATGTGACGGAAAAGTCACATCCTGTGGCCAAAAATTACACATAAAAGAGAGATTTAGTCAGTAGGGCTAATGTGTTTTCATTGTCATCTCAGGTAGTGAAAAACTGGTTTTAAATGATCTTCTATCACCATAGGAGAATGATGGCATTTGCAACTGTGGAAGTGGCAGGTAATTTCCTTCCAGAGCTAATGGATACTTGGTGCTTTCTTTGTTTCTCAGTTAATTCATTGACTAATGTGGATCTAAGGTGTAAAGAAGTCTGAAAACTTGGAGCTTGAGAACTATTTTCCATAGAGTTCAAAGGGCTTTTTTTTTTTCAGTTGCAATTGGAAACCACAGAAAGAAAGGTATACTATGCACAATGACACACTATGCCAGATAATAGAAAAATATCAAACCTGACATGATGTTTTACATATGTATAATAGAACTTCGTGGAGTGCCTCAATTTCACAAATATATGAATGGGTTCAATGGACTGAATTTCACTTCACACTACAATTAATTTGTGTTGTGTTGCAATAAATCACTGGCCATTGACGAACTCATATTAAAAGTACACTCATTCTAGAAACAGATGCAGTCTCATGTTATAATGTGTGCCAGTCTTACTTGTTTAGTAAGCCTATTTTTTCCCCTCCAGGAGAAATGAGTAGACTGCATTTCCAGCTCCCACTAGGCCATACAACAGGTTTTTGGTCACTGAGATGTGGATGGATTAGAGGTGCCCTACTTCCATATTTATCCCATGAAATCTTTCTATGCATAATCCTTCATGCTCTTATGTCATCTGCTGATTTGATGCAGACATGCAGTACCTTGGAAGGTGTATTATGAATATGGAGAACCCAAAATAGGAATAAGCCAGAATTTCTGTTTGGAGGGAACTGTTCATCAATCAGGAACACCTGTTTTTATTTTTTCATAAATAATAATACAAAAACCATTTTCTTGTGCATGAGTCACCATATATTTTCAGATTCATTTGTTCGACCTGCTGGCATCAACCTAATTAACATGCAACGTGTTTCTCATATATAATTGGTAATTCCAGCAGCGATGCCCTTTTTCTATTGCAGATGCGGCTGTCACAGGTTGATTCGGGTTCCTTTCCCACTAGATCATATCGTATTCTTGTAGGTACTGATCACTGCTCTATCATTATTTACCCTCATTTGTTTCTGGTCCTTGTCTCTAATTATCATCTCATTTCAGAGCTCATTGTCTGTTGGGCACAAGAGGAGGTCCTATGAGTCTTGGGAAACTCCATGGTTCTCATACAGAGGCCGAGAACATAAAACGAGAAAGTAGCATTTCCCCACAGGAGATACAAGACAAGGTCAGCTTGCCCCAGGCTGATAGAAGCTGTTCCTGTCTCTAAGAAGGAGCCGCTCCGTAGTACATACTGTCCAAGAAATAAACTTTCACTACTAACAAACTCTTTATACTAACACTCCATTTAGGCTAATGATAAGGAATCCATTACAAAAACCCTGCCTGGCATGAGGAGATCATGAGGTGAAGACATGGAATGACCTCATGAAGAATGAAGAGTCAAGAAAGGATCCCCATCCTTTAATTATGCTGGACTAAAATTGCTTAAGTATAGCCTCCCCTTCTTTTCTGGGGGAACAGCAGACATACCCTGTCCCCCAAGCTGATTCCCTTATGCTGAATTGCATAGGCTTTAATAAATTCTGGCTTGGTAATTGTGGGATTAGAAACTTTATCACACACACTACATCATTAGAGTGTGAAACATTTTTTGAACTTGGAAATTTAGGGAAGAGATTTTGCTTTAGGAACGGCACCAGTGAAAAAAGCATGTGCAAAATGTGTGCTTGGGGATATTTCAGAGAATTTAAATGTTTTCTTAATCAGAGCTATCATTTAATTGATGCTTTTAAATGTTGTTAGTAACTTCATAGGAATGAAACTCAGAAATATCTCAGAATTATACAAACTGATAAGACATTCTGGAGTCTGTTTTATCAGTTGCTACATAAGAACACTGAAGAGCTGGGGGAGAAAAAATATTTTTTAAGAGTGACAGGGGTGGTATCTTGAGTGGTTTGGGGATGTTAGCAAGGAAGTAGCTGGCCAGTACTCGTGACTTGTTTTGATAGTTACATGGATGCATTTGGTTTCTTAAAATTCAGAGCTCCATGTTCTCATGACTGAGGAAAAGTAAATTTAAGCCATCATATGATTTGAGGGACACAGAAACAATGGCTCTAAGGAAAATAATATGCTTTTCAATGATAAGTGAAAAAGATTTTTCTAAGAAAAAGCAATGGGCTCCTAGGATAAGTCTTTTCCTTAATTTTGCCTTGGTTTGGATAAAGTGTTTGGAAAAGACATATAATGCTATGCTTTTTAAACAATGTTATATATTTTTAAAATGCAGGTATCCTTTTATTTTCTTAAAAATGGCAACTTTGCAATTAATACTTATTAGAGAAGACTCATAAGGATTTAAAACAGGTTATAGAAAATCCTGAAGCTGTTTCAATCAGAAGATGATAACAAAGTTTAAAAAAACTATCTGATTACCAAAGTTTTACCAAAGAAAAAGTCTATGACTCTACAGCACATCTATTAACTACTGAGCTCCTTTAGGCACAGGTAAAATTTGCCCTTCCTTAATGACTTTTTCAAGTCTACTACTTCTCTATCCTTAGCCCACTCAAGTAGACGTGTATATGTAAAACTGAATTAACATTTTCTTTGCCTCTCCAAATATTGATTATTATAATCGCCATGGCTTCAACAGAAACAGAAAGAAATGGCCTCAACATGTAAATAACATTATTTTTAACCACAAAATATACCACTTGTGAGTGACTTGATATTTTAGCTGCATAGTAAAATTAGGGCTATAGAATGTAGAGACCAACTGAAACTTGTATATGATTAACTCTAATTTCCAGGCAGTTCTTTGCAATTCTTAGTGTCTTTTATTTGGAAGATCTATTTCTCAAAAAAGAAATCAGATATCTTTTGGGAGCATCTAAAACTTTGCAATTCTCTTCTTATCCAACCCCTGTAAAATTCACCTGTGTGGGCAATGGAAGCAGCCCTGATGTTTCTCAGTATGTCAGTCATGCAACTGACACATGTTAAAGAGCCAAGAGGATCCATAAAATAAGTTTCTCAGGAATAAGATTGCATGTTTATTTTGTACTTGTACCCAAAATCTTTGCAATGAGTGAATTTTCATAATTCTAATAGATTTCCAGAATACTGCTTATTCTGTTCTCTTTGGCAATGACGGCCAGAGGCTATGGAGAAGGGAGCAATTTTAGAAAATTCTGAATAAAAACAAACTCAACATCACTGCCAATTTGTGAGTCAGCCAAACATTCCAATTGCCTTTTTATTTTTGATTTATATTTTGTTTAGTTTATCCATTTTGCTGATTGGCAAGAACAACAAGCACCTCCAGTTTATCTTCTAGAGTTTGTCGAACAAATCTGTGAATTTACTGAAATTCAGGTGTCATTATCACTTAAGTCATACTCTGAAAAACATTAAGGATGGAACAGAAAGAGTGACTGACACTAAGGTAGGTAGAAATTTCATTTAAATACAATGGAATGACATTACTTTGAGGAGTGGTTCTTTTTCTTCCTATTGTATTGGACACTCAGTCTTATTTCAAGTGTTCTACTCTTCCAGTGAACAGAAACACAGTATTTATACTAAGTTCCAAAAAAAAAAAATACAGTGATAGGCAAAAGTAAACTCTATGTTCTATCTTTGTTGCTGTATTCTTGAGCAATTGTCAAAGTCAAAACTGCACTTGAAGGGAAAAATATCTTTGATTGCAAAGCTGTTCTGAACTCTTTATGAGGGACTGTTACACTCAGCTCAGGTTTCTTGTTCCAGATGATTCTTTCCCTTATATTCTCTAGGAGCATTAAACAAGTGCAGAGACACTGGGTCAAGCTTTTATTTTCCATTTCTTGGGAACGGACCTCGGTAACCGGTATGATGTACCCTGGTCCTGCCAGGGCACACACCAGGGCTCACTTATGAACAATCATCCTCTAGTCTTTCTTAGTTTCACTTCACCACCTCCACCTTCAATTTATTAATTAAAATTTCCCAAGTTAACATTATTCTTGTTCTTTTTTTCACCATCATCTCTGAGTTTCTTATTTCTTTCCTCTGAAAACTTTAGTCCCTTTTATTTTAAATTATTTCTGTTATTTCTCTGTCCCTTAGCTGAGGCTGTTTTTATATACCTTGATAATTTTATGTGTTATTTACCTCACAATTTAACAAAATTTCACACATACATAAAAATCCACACCCTATGTTTTCTTTTGTAAAAAAAAAATGTAGAATTTGTAATGGGAAGCTGCAATCGCATTTTTGTTTCTAGGGAATTACTAACTAAAGGAAATCAGAATAGCAGACTAAATGCAAAACTTTACACCTATGTAGATTATTTGACTCAGCTACTTGGCAATTATTGATAAAAGCTAGACTACAAAACTCTTCAAAATTATTCTCAAGCAGGAGTCATTGTCTTTAAAAATGGATGTCAAATGAATTGTCATCAATTATCAGAAGCAGGTATTTTGTGTGGCTTGTTAATCTTCCCTTTCCCCTTTTGTATATGTATAAATGAAAAATAATCTTCAAGAAAAAACACAAGATACATCAGACATAGTTATGCCGGTAGAGATGGGTATCTGAGGGGCCTGAGTTCTTTTAATCCTTATGGAAACACAGGCCCAGAGAACTGAAATGAGTTGCTCAAAGAAAGTAATTGGTAGACTAGAAACTAAACACACAACATGATGAGCCCACAGGGCATTTCACTATTTCACTGAAGGCCTGAGCCAGACAGAGAAGACCACACTTCTGTCAGTATCTATGACTCTCATTAACAGGATAGAGTGAAGCAAAAAAGATTTCATAACCAAAAAGAGATTGTTCAGTTTGCTCTTGCTGTCACTTCTAGCTGGCTGTAAAGAGAAAGCTGACACGGAGGAGTAACTGTAGCCAGTCTTCTCAGACCCAATAGAAGGATACAGTTAAAAAGGTGAGAGAGAAAGGATGCCTCACAGACTACAGTTTTGATATCTCTGTAAAATTTGGTGAGGATGGGAAAAGAACCTGGTAAGGTATGGAAGAAATTAAGAGGAATTTTTTTTTGGAAGGATCAGTGATAATTAAAGAGGAATTTTATGCCAGAAAATCTTCAAAATTTTGTCTCAATCTCATCTTTGCAGAATCTACATCATGTCTATTTTTCCTGTACAAATTTGATTCCAACTAGATTGAGCAATCATCTCCAGAGGCTCTATGTTTTAAAAAATTTTTTTTAGGTCCACATATTTTTCAATTTTGATTTATTTTCTTTGATGTACTAGGCATGAATTTGGTTACCAGTTTAGCAATAATATCAGTCTCTCAACACAAATCAAATTTCAGTTACCAGGTTATATTGACTATATATTTTATAATTAATTATAAACTAGATAACTTAATTTTATTAAGTGCAAACCTTTCTGCTAGCTCCTCAGTGCACAAATCATTACTTAAATGACATAGGTACATCATGTTTGGTGACCATGTTGCTTCTTTTAAAATTCTGGTGTTTGGCCATTATCTGTCTGTTACCACGTTCATACATAGATAATAAACCATATAGTTGCATTGCTTGCTAGTCTCCTGCTATTCTGAAAAAAATGGATCAGGAGATGAACTGACCAAGATATAAGTGTAGCAAGGAAATGAGAAGTTATAATGTTGGAAGCAAAATCTGAATTGAACATGAGTAGAATTATAGTGGGAACAGCTGACCATGGAAAACTGCTACCAATCAAGACTCTGGATGTGCTGCCCAAGGAATTTATCAACTTAAAAGAGCAAGCAAAGTAGTTACAACAATATGGGATATCCTGAAAGTAAAACTGGAAAAATATCCTTCATGTAAAAGAATTACTGAGACAACATCAAGACATGGAGAAACGCAAAGGACAAAGTGTTGGAGACAGACTCAGCCTTAGGGAATACTGCAAGTCAGCAAGGGATCAAAAGGATGCTCACTCCATATTGATGAGAAGGAAAGAAGAGTAAAACTAATTTGAAAAATAATTTGCAGTGAGATGAAACACTTTAATTCTCAGTTTCTAATAGTTAAAATTATGGTGTAGCTAATAAAGGTTGATTTCATTGTTTTATTTACCTACCCGTAAGTTTAAAACCAACAGTAAGGCAGTATTAGCATCTTGAGAAAAATTTAAAGTTCCCAGAATGATAATTTTTCTATTGTTTATGAAGGTTGTTTTGTAAAATTTCTGCATGCACTGTCATTTTTACAGTTCCACACAAGTATGCAGTGCAAGAACTGCCTAGAGATAGCATTTTGTAGCTATCTTCATGACAACATCTGTCATCTTGGGTTGTCATGACTTAAATATGTTTGTCTTCCACATGAGTCCACTGAGCTTTTGTAGACTAAGGACAACATCGTCTACATATTCCCCCTACTGCTATCTATAGGAACTGGCACAGATCATGTCTCCAACAATTTTGCTGACTGAGTAAAAGAAGTATCTTTTAGTTAGTCTCAGGATTTGACATGAAAAACATTTTAAATATCATACTTTCTACATTTGAGTGTTCTTATATATAAGAACATTGAAGAGCATGAGAAACTACACGATAACTTTTGAGAATTTTTACTTTTATAAACAAGAGATATTTATGTGAATCCTATCCTTCAAAAAAGTTAGGTCAATAAATACTATATTTGACTCACTACAAATACTCACTATAAATAGTCACTGTTTGAACAAAGAATTTCCTAGTAAAATTTTTTAGACAAAAATTTGAATTCAAATCAAATATAAGGGAAAGTATGGTTGCATTAGTGTTTGTTTGATCACTGTATATTAATAAATGTATAGTCAAAGAGTTTCCACAATCCACTGGGTACAAAATAGATTTTTATGCCTGTTCACTTAGTTGAATTTGCTTGGCAGTTGGATTTATTGTGGCTCAAGGAATCTATAAACACTCATTCAAAATTAATTTCTGGAAAAAAGGCAAAAATTATTAGTCTTGCCTTCCATGTAGCTTGCTTAGTTTATCAAGATCAACTGCTAAAATAGGGAAGATAGTTTGTGAGTAAAAGAAACATACTCTGAAAGTTGATATATAATTATTTAAGAACAATATGGTACAAACTATTTATTGAGGAAAGATTGAGAACTCACTTGTTGTCTTTCCATGTATAATTAGCCTATTACTCTACATAAACTACATAAATTTAACCAAAGCAAACTAGTTTATACCCTGTTCAAAAAGATGAGTGCACTGATTACATTAGAAGCATGGCAAATTGTTCATGCCTAGTTTCAAATTTTGTACCTATATTGATATGGTGAGTCCACACTATGAGTGGTACTGCCTATAGGTCAGCTGTGTATTCCATAAGCTTAGTATTTTGAGTTTCTTGATTATCAGACCTTCAACAGAACTCCCTTCTTCTGATCAAAACATTCACTATGTTGAACCCAAAGCAGATGTTCAAAAAATGAAATAAGCTAACAAATTAGATGCTGATGGAGAAATCACAGAAGAAGGGAATATTTACAAAGGGAATAGAAATTCAAAAGTGAGAAGTGAGATGCCATGAGGAAAACCTATATACTTAGGTCAAAACATCACCTAATGGTGAATGGCAGTGGGACTTAATGTTGGGCCACAACTCTATTCAAATGTCAAAGCAAACCTACAATTTTTGATCCAGGTATAATAATCAGGGAGGAGGCTCAATGATTTCCAAAAATCTTTCCTTAACAGAAGACTTCACATACCTGCAAACCAGAAAGGCTCTTCTGACTCAGTTTTAAGTCATATCTCTGGTTTTCTAAGGACTAGAATGGTGTTGCAAGGTACTCTGCAGGATTTAAACATTTCCCAAACCAACTCAACTATTATATAAAATAAGAATAAAACTTGCTAAAATAGATATTAATAGCTTCCATACTCATGAGCGTAGGGATACTGAAATGCTAACTTAGAATATACAGTTTTCTGATAGTTTCTCTTTTGGGCATACATCTGGTGTAATTTTTTCCCCATGAGCAATATAGAAAAATGGGAAACAAAGATTTATTTTGTAAAGGAAATATTTTCCTTTTAGAGCTAAGATCATAAATGTGGGAATAAGAAGCACATTTTCCCAGAATTATACATTTGTACATATAAAATTACGTATACATATATGTATATATAAAGGTGCATTAAATTAACAATAAATAAAGAGGTAACTTTTAACCAGTATTCAGTAATTTGCACAAACACTAAGACAGTGAATTACAGGATAATAAGCAAAGGAAACATAAAATGCTTAATGGCCATGGTATTCAGTTCCTGGCTGTAAAAACCTACTTTGAGTCATGTTTAATTGAAACATATGCTTTCCAACAGTTTGCACATTTGTTTTGGAAAGTAAGAGTCTTCATTTCTTACCTCTACGTTAAGCTGGGTTGAGATATACCAAAAAATATGTACAGAGCCTTTAAATGTAAAATATAGAAGAAATGAATGTAAAGAATATAGTAAAAATATCCATTCTTTCAAATAATTCTTGAGATGAGTTTTTAATTTTTATTAAAACTATGTTAATAACATTTCTGTCAGGACTCCCATTTCAGTAGTCAAGCTATATTTGTACTACTTTTAGTAGTCCTCTATCCAATGCAAAAGAAACTGAAAAGCAGTCCAGGTCTCAGTCAATGGACTGGTTTACATAACAGTCACATCACTCCCAGATTGTTCCAACTTCAATGATGTTGGAACATGGAATCAGTTTGGATAAAATGAAAAGATTCAATGTGATGATAATTGGAAATAAATTATATCAAGCTAACTATAAAACTTTAAGTATCACAGCTACCATTATCCTTCACCTTCTATGATAGAATGTTCTGGAAAAGCTGGATATAATGGGAAAATAGCAGGGATTCAACTTTAAGGGATATAGGGGTCTTTGATCTTTAAAGGTATGCTTTCAAAGAATTCTTCTGCAAATTGTATAATAGTGCCCTATTCATACTTTTTATACTATAATTTAGACTAAATTCCACTAATCAATATGACAGTATTTCTTAGATGTAGTTGGAATAATTTTGATGATTTGATTTGATATACAGATACTGACAAACAAAAACAACAAAATAAAACAAAGATGAGAAAAAAGGGTATATAAACAAAAGGCCTAAAAAGGTGATCTACTACAAGTATGAATCCCCTTTTTCATGGAAAAAGAAAAAAAATGCTTTCCTTTTACTTATCTTTTTAACTAGAGCAAAATAATTTGATCAGTAGTTGCAATTACTTGATACATTTTCAGTGTTCATGCCTTTGAAAAACAGCTAAGGATTTATAGTGCAATCTTATAATTATAGTTCTTTATTTTCAAAATTTGACATAATTTAAACCCTTATTTAGAAGCTATCAGCTAATGTTTCTCTTTCAGTGTCATCTGGTTATATATTAGTGTGATTAAAATCTGATTTTGCACAACTATTTGGTGGCCATACAGTGAGAAATTATTAATTCTTTTAAACTCATGAAGGCTGTTTTCAAGGATGAAATAATGTCTGTTTGAAGCACAAAGATAATTGAATTCAGTTATAATGTCAATAAATGTGTAGAGCATGCACAACCTCTGCACAGTATCACAATATTTTGAGAATTACAAATGATGAGGCTAACGTTGGCGAGTCCTGTATCTAATTAATCACTCAGTTATAAGAGATTAGTTTTGGACTCATTCAGGATCAGCAGTTACAATGAGAAAATGGAGAGAGAGGTTTCTAAAAGAGATGAAAAAATGTCAAAAGAATTATAATATTATTCTTGACTCCCAAAGTGAAATCAGAACCAGGTGCATTTCCACCATTTTTTATGCCATACTTTACAACACTCTGCCCACTTATTCAGTCTCTGCTGGGTGTTCCTCCATGAAAGGGAACTCATTGTCCCTCAACACAGCCCTATCTTGAAACGATCAGGTGATTGATTTTCTTATAGATTATTGATTAAGCTTTACCTCAAAGAGTTGGCATAGCCAAGTGATGGATGAAACTCAGTCTCTAAATTCTATTTCAACTCTCAGCTCGATCACTCTTATGTTAGCCCTTTCCTTCCAAATTTTCCTTTTCTGTTTTTGAAGTTTGAAAGAGTAAAGATAAATTATTCTGGAAGAATTTTTCCTTAGGTCAAAGAAAAAAATGTTAATAAAACAAAAGACGCTTCTCCTTGGGAAAAGTTCATCTATTGAGTATACTTTTTGATGCATGAAAGAACTTGTTGATAATATTAACCCATAAGAGGCAACATAGTATAGGGCTTGGTTTCAAATTCTAGTTTTGACCTTGGCGAATTACTTAACTTCCTTGTTATCCTTGTTGCTATTGAGGGCTAAATTATTTAATATGTAGCACTGGCAAGGTGTCTAGACAGGGTATACACTCTATTTGTAAACATAATGCCCTAGACCACATACTGATTCTTAATGATGAACACTTGACACTAACAAAATTCTATAATGCAATGTTACTGCAAATAAAAAAAAACACAATTGTGCACTATTTGTGTGTTAGTACAAATGAAAATGAGAAGAAAGAACTAGGGGAAAAGAGGGAGAAATGAGAGAAGAGGAAACGGACTCCACATAATGCTGGGATATGTTGAATGCTCTGTTGACTAACACTAGGCATGCTTTGGTTTTTAAGTTCATTCAGCTGAAACTTTTAAATTGTTATGTTAATTTTTAATTTAGGTACTATAATTACAGGTAAATATATTACCTGAGTCAAGATTCTAAAGTCATAAATATAAAAGTTATCCATCCATTCTGTTCCCTAGTTACTAGTAAAGACATCTTACCAGTAAAGACATCTTTAATTCCAACTTTCTAAATTTGGAAATTTGGAGAAAAAAAGAGGCAGTTCTGACATATGCATTCCAAACATATGCTTGTTACCTATTCTTTTAGTTTCTACCTGTGGGATAATACTTCAGTGAGTAAATTTTAGAAACTAGGTAAGTCTTTTGTGGATGTTATTCATGGAATTGCCTTGTCAAAATTTCACATTTTTTATGCTGGCCATACACATTATCTATACCACAATAGAAAGTCCTCATTGAAGACAAAAGCTAGATATTTTTTTTATATCTATGCATTTTTCTCAGACATGTGTTTCATCAAAAGAAAAAGTCAGCGTGATACAGTTCTATCTTTCAAGCCTCGTTTCTTTAACAAAGTCCAAGAAAACCAAATCATATTATCTTAGTCTGATTTGACTTTTCCAGGCAGTATATAGAAGGGTAAAAGGTCACTGATTCTATCAAATATGCCCTGAAAAATAAATCTTGTGATTTGTTCATCTTCTCTCCATCTATCAAAATGAAACTAATAAGCAGTCCCAGATGCAGCAGTAGAAAAGTGAAGGAAAAAAAAAACATTTTTCCTCATAGGAACCCAGTAAATACTATGTTTACCAGAAAGAGTGCTGATTGTCAGTTTCTTGTCACACTCAACTCCACTGACTTAAAATAACTGACACAAGCCCAAGAACAGAAGCTTTAAATTCTACTATTAGCAGAGCTTTGCTTATAAATATCAGTTTAACATGAGTTAAAATGTGAATACACTGAATGAAAAGTAGCAAGCATCATGAATTTCCTTCTGATGAAAAAAATTACTCTGCAAGCACCGGTTTTATAAACACACGCCTACATGTTGCCTTGTACTGGAAATGTTTGAGGAGTAAGCTGTGTATGCAAGGCTATACATTCTTTATAGATATGGGAATGTTAGATTAATATTAAGGCATGAGAGCAGTGACTAATGTAGGGGTACACTGTTAAACCATCTAATCACCCAGGCATCTAGTTTGTCAGAGGATACACCATCTTGTACTCATACCACGGGAATACATAGTAATCACCCAATGCATGGAGAATGCATGGAGAGTTCACTCCTATTCATTTCCTATGTCCCTTCTATGACCACAGAGTTCAAAATATTTCTGCAGCATTTGTTCTCAGATTCCTCAGTAGTGAGATCATAGCACACGTCTGTGCTGGTCCACCTGATCAGTGCACCATTTCATGGTAGAAAATGGAACAGAGTCTGCTTCCTCAGACTTAAATTCCAGTTTATACAGTCACAGTAAGTGATGAAAGATTGAACCCTGTCATTTTTGACTTGTCAAACCTCAGTTTGCTCTCTTTTAGCTGAGATCAACTGCATTGAACTTACATCAGGAGCCAAAATGAATCTGAAAGCTGACAACCTCACTGGATTTCCCTAAAGAAACTTACAGACCAGTTTTCAGGGGGAGAAGACAAGTGATCCCAGAAAACAAAATTCTCATGTTTATATTTCTCAAATTCTACTGAATTTTTCCTCAATACTATTTATAGTTGACATCCTTTGGCAAGTTTCCCATGGAAGGTTTGCTGTGATGACTACTATAGATCTAACACTTTATAAAATGTGATGCCTGAGCTTCAAAATAGTATACCAATAACTCAAGTACTAAATAGATAATAACATCCCACCCACTGCACACACTCATTCCATATTCAATCAGATCCACAACTGATTAAAAGAATGACCAGGTGATCATAGAGAACCCTTATTACTAAATTCCAGAATGAATTAGATATTAGAAGTAATCAAATGCACATGGTAAATTGTGAATCTCACAGGGGAAGGAGAGGAAAACCAGCATTGCAGGTCAGAGGTAAAGAAGGAAAAAAACACACACATAGAAATGGTGATAATTTACCTTCTGTTTTTACCTCAAAATAATCAATTCTATCTCCCAACTGATGTCTCAGAAATCTTTATATGCTTCTGAAGAACAAGACCAGGGAAGCAGAGATTGTCCCGAGCGCTATCCTGCTGAGTTCCAAGTCTAGTTTGGATGAAATGAAAAATCAAACAAAGTATAGGTACATTTCATTTCTATTGTTAGCTAAAAGGATTTCCCCTTTTATTTGCATGAAAACCTTACTCTTTGAACAAATGAATACTTGGATCCATATGAGTCCTCTCCCTCCCTTCACAGAAAAATTAATTTTGATGAATATTTTCCAGGATTTTTCATTGTCTTGTTAACAACAACATGGTAATTGGTATGAATGTCTGAAAATCAAAACCTTTCAGAAATGATAGACTTGAGATAGCTCCACTAGCGTGGCTCTCATTAAATCAGTGAGGACTGTGTAGTACAAATGTACAGATTTCTTCATTCATCATTGTAACAACCTCAGGGAGCCTCATTGAAAATGTACATGACAAATCAGGTAGGTAATGTTGTTGCCCAAATAAAGAGAAAATAGAAAATGAGAGCAAGATAAAATAACATATACCTTATGGAAATCATTAAGTAATCATTACCTGAATAAATCACACATTTGATATAATCTGAAATATTTTGTTTTAAGAGCCTTTGAAGGACAAGCCTTAGAAGGACAAGTGCACATATTGCTGAAGGTATAAAGACTGAGTTGAAATGGAATGGAATCCTGGTTCATTATTATCTGTTAAAATAGAACCACTGGATTAGCTTGGGCAAGAACACTCAAATAATCTCACCAAAACAATGAGGTAAATTACTGCCTCAGGGACCACTACCATTTTATCTGCATTCCTCACCATGTCCATTCCTGATACATAAAACATCTACACTATAGATTGAATTTTTGTGTCCACCTTCCCCCAAATTCATTTGTTAAATCCGTACCCCCAAAGCAATGGTGTAAGGAAGTAGAACTTTTGGAAATTCATTAGGTTACAAGGACAGGGCTATCATGAATGGAACCAATACCTTCAATAACAGAGAATCCAGAGTATCCCCTTGACCCTCCTCACTTCTACCAATGAGGATACAGTGAGAAAACAGTTGTTTATAAACCAGGAAGTAAACCTTCTCAGCTTCCAAATCTGTGGGGGCTTTATTTTGAACTTCCTAGTTTGAAAGATTAATGTTGGTGGCTTAAGTCATCCGGTCTCTGTTAGTGTTGTCATGGCAGCCTGAACAGAGTAAGGCATGCACCTGTATCCATGCACACACAGAAATGAGAATGTACAGCTATACAAAACAGGAGGATAACCTATATAGTTATCTTGCCAGAGAACAATGTTGTGTTCTGCTGGCAAGAGGGCTAAAAGGAAAGAAACCTTAGTTTACTAGAGGTAAATGAGGAGTAAGCAGCAGATAAGTGGGAGGAAAGAAAAACAGGAGACAATGAGGGAAATATGTGAGAGTATGTGACTGAATGAAAAATAAAGAATGATGCACATAGGAAGAAAGGCAGAGCAAATCTAGAGATGGGATTCGGTAGAAATGTACCTAAAAGTCCTTAAAGTGAGAAGTCCATTTTAAATCTCCTTCAGTGAAATTAATTACTAAACAAATGGCATATTAATCTGTTTTAGAGATTACTGACTGATAAAATTGAGAAAGGTATGAGCTGATCCCTAATGGAACAGCAGAGTGAGAGTTCAAGATGTGAGAGCTGCTGGGCACAACATTATTGTCAAGTATGGCATCCCCACCCACAGCCCAAAGAATCCTATTCACCTGGAGACTCAGCAGAACTGACAGTTATGTGATCATGAGGATTTCCAAAAGGCTAGGTAATGTAATGCCCAGGGGAGCGGATGAAGACTGATCGAGGTTTCTCATAGGAATGGAAAAGCTCTCAGAGAGTTTCTCATAGGAATGGAAAAGCTCTCAGGGAGAGTGTGGTACCATATTCCCTCTCAGTGGAAACTGCACAGATGATGAACATGAGAGTCAAACATCTTCCGTCATTGACAGTCCACCAGGTGCAGCAGTTAAGACCATGAGGCAGGGGTGGAGGGTTAGGGGTAGCAGATTGGTCAGGGAGTTCAGTTGCTGCTACTATAATATCAGCTTGTCTTGATTGTTCTTGCAGTGAGTTGTACAAAGCCAAGACTCTCTCCCCCTTCTTTATGAACTCTCTTTTGATAGACGACTTGTGAATCAAACTGGTCTAGGCATTCCCAGACTAGGAAATGGTTCAACAGCACAAATTAATAGTTTAATTAGCTCATGTAATAGAAAGCTGGTTATGATCAGAGTAACAAGTTTCAAAATTTAAAATAAAATGACATGAAAGAGAACATCAATACTGTTTCAGAGACTAAAAATAATGCAGCAATCTTCTAGAAAGAAGCTAATTTTTAAGTTAAGACTGTTTGCTAGGTGAGCTATGGGGAAATAACATGTCCAAAAAGTTCTTATTTTAAAGATTGTGCCTGAAATTCATAGGTAACTGTATCCCTGAGGAAAGAGGAACAGTTGATTTTGGTCCCAAACTTGATGTGATAGGGAAATATCCACTCTTCTTTATGTGACTAGCACAATAATAAAGTCCCATTTAAATATGTGGTAAGTTTTGTTCTTAGTGCTCAGAAATTGACTCTTGGTAGCCAGGGCATGGTGGCACTCACCTGTAATCCCAGCTACTTGGGAGGCTAAGACTAGGAATCACTTTAGTCTGCAGGTTCAAGACTACCCTGGGCAGTATAGTGAAACCTAATCTCTTTTAGAGAAAAAAAAAAAAAAGGTGCTATGTCAAGGAAGCACTTTGACAGAAATTGGTTCTTGGTAACGCGACTAGCAACGTTTTTAGCAGCCAACTTCTTAAATATTAGAAATTTGCCCTTGCTGGTCTAAGACATATTAAGATTATGAGTGACAGAAGAATAAAGTGCACTGAAAAGTAGCTTTGATTAAGCTATAGGACACAGGATGAGCATGAGCGCCCGAGGATGCAATTGAAGGATTCACTGAATCACAGCCTGAAGCAATGTAACATCACAGTAGATGGCTGAAGAACAACTTTAGTGGAGAGAATGTGCTAGTATTTTGCAGTCAAGGATAGGTGACTTGTTTGAGCAAAATTGCTGTCTACAGCACAAGAGCACCATTCTTCAAACAGCATCAAGGCCCACAGCATAGGCACATGCATCAGATAGTAGGGAAATGCTTCAAATCTTATCAGTGTGAAATGGCTTGAAAGTGAGATAGCATATTTTTGCAATTCTTGAATCAAGGTGGAAAAATTGTTAGTTCATTGTCTTAATTTTCAAAAGCAATGAGTTGCAAGTATATAGAGGGATACATATAAACATTAAAATGGAGTTGTAGTATTTGATGGAAAACAGAATTAGAATTGAAAGAATAAGATATACCCATGTCAAATGATATGGATCAAACAAAGGAAAAATTTTAAATTACAAGGTCTTATAAACTGGCTTTGTGCCATGGGTTTCAAAGAGAGTTTATAATTAGGGATGGTATAAATTGTTAAAATGCCCACCAATTGTGGGTACTCTAGCCATATCTGAGGTGTGTCTTTTCATCCTGGTTCTTGACTCTTGAGAACAGTCTAATAATTTGCTTTGCCAAAGAAACACAAGAGAAATATCAGTGATCCAAAGCCAGGAGTCATCCCAGGTCTGCTAAGTGGTGACAACCATGTAACAACCATGCCCCTTCCACTGTGCTGGTCTCTGTAATGAGGCACAGATAAGACTGACTCCTCAGACTGACTTGAAGTGGTAAAATGATCCACACTAAATAATAATCAATTCAGTAATTTCTTCACTTAGTGTCCAACTCAGTAAAGAACTTTCAATAAATAATTCTTGCATTAATATGAAAAGACCTGAAATGTATTTCAGAGCAAACTTAACTGATCAACTCATCTGAATAAAAGATAGAAAAGTAGTAGTCCAACATGCTTTGCTGTCAGAATACCTGAACTTAATTCCCAATGTGAGCTATGCATTAGAGTACATGACTTTGAGCAAGTTCCTTACAATCCCAATTACTTCAGTAGAAAATGGAGGTGTTAGTCATTTTCTTGAAAAATTATAATACAAGTGAATGGAATTATGGTTAAAAAAATTATAAATCTGGCACAGAAAGTTACTCTATAAATAGAAGGTATTAATAATTATTGATTGAAAATAGAAAGGTCTATAATGAAAAATATATTATTTATCTTGACTATATTAGTATATTTTGTATTGTAGGCAACTTTTTCTTTCCTTTTCACTAGCTAGGGAGAAATTTATATATAATACAGTTATCCTATATAACTTGTGCCAATGTTGGTAATGTTATAAACATTAGATTTTTTTCTATATAAAACATTTATGAATTCACAATTTTGAATTTACTGGGTTATTAGAGGGAATATTTTAAAAGATGGCATTTTTCTAGTTTACTTCTTGGCAAAAAGTTTAAAAAAATTCTAAAAATAGTCTGCAACTAATTAAAATATCTGTTTTATAAATTGTAATTTTTTAGTTGAAATAGAAATTCTGTTTTACCAATGAGTTATAAATGGGATTTATTAGGAAAATTTCAATTTGTTCAGTTCTGTCCACTTCCAATTTGGTAGTGGAGAGAAACTCCCTGTACCCCCATTCTCCACACAGGCTGTCTGATTACCCTGTTCTCTATTCAAGGGGTTGACAAGCATCCAGGACTGTTAGGCAGTGAGTAGTCCAAAATGATGAATGAGTCAGGTATCATGGCACAGTCACATTGTCCATTTTTTTAAACCCAAAAACTTTCCACAAAAATTTTGAGCGTACTCCACTATCTGTCACCAATGGGCTATAAATAGACATTTGAAACATTTATGAAAAAGACTTCTGCCTATAATTTTGCTTACTTCCAGCAAGGAGGAAGTAGAATAGTAAGAAGAGTGCTCTATATCCTCTTCCCCAAGTAAGCTTCTGTCACAGACAAAGCTTGAGTCCAGGAGATTAGGGGCAATGATTTAGAGTTTGCAGTAGACTTGATCATGTCTTGTTAATATTAGACCTATTGGACAGTTACAATAACTGTCCAGTGGAGGAAGAGGAGACATCAAAAAGAAAAACAATTTTATATCTGTCAGCCATGAATTCAGACCTTTCAACTGATAGTGACTAAGTCAGAGCAACTGAAGATTCTAAGTAATGGTTTACTTAACACACTCCACTCTTGCAGCAAAGTATTTTGAATTAAGAGCAGTAAAATGCCTTGAGGCCCAGGAGATGTTTCTGTTCTTGGCTTAATCCATCACCCTTCCCTAATCAGGAAGAGATCATGACAAACTAAACTGCCCTTTTCCTAACTGGGGAAACAACCACTGCTTCCCTTTTAATGAGCTAGAAGAATGTAGTTGGGAGGGTCTCATTGAGTTGTAGGTTTATCAGTGAGTATGTCCTAAGAATCTCATCTATTTTCAAAAAGATATTTTGAATTGATTGCTCACACATACACACACACACACACACACACATATCATTGTGTATATCACTGTCTACCCTGAGGTTCCCCCAGGGTAGACACCCATGAGCCATGATCTTAATCTCTTGGGCCTGTCCCCCCCCCCCAATTTAACTCCCCTCCCCTTCTCTTGCTTTATGCTTTTGTAAATTTTCCTTGTACTTTTGTTTGCTTTTCCTATATCCTGCATAGGTGAAATCATCCAGTATTTCTCTTTATCTCTGTGACTTAGTTCTGCTAACATGATTCCTTCTAGGTTCATCCATGTTATCACAAATGTATGAAATTTGTCTTTTTTGATTGATGAATAATATTCCATTGTGTACATATACCATAACTTTCTGATCTGAACACGATTTACAATAATCAGGATATGGAAACAGCCCAAATGCTCAAAACAGACTAAGGATTTTATCTTAACAATTAGAGTATTGACGAGATGTAACCCCTTCTTATTTGTCATGTAAAGTTACACTTATTCCCACCTTTGAAACCCAGGTCCCTAAACACAGGATATATGTCCCTGGTTTGCACCATTATTCTTTAGAATTTATAACCATATATATTTTCCACGGTGTATTATATTAAGTTTTGGTCTTTTCTCCTACTAATCTGTTTGGTGTCAATTTGTTAACTCATTCAGCCTTAGAACCCAGAACCCAGATGGCATAAATATTCCCTATGTACCCAAATCACTCAACTTGTGATTTTGGATGAATTAGAATTGGAATTCTATTACGTAACAAGGCCATGCTTATCTTCTATTACAAAATAGTTTAACAATATTTCCTGGCTTAGTTATTCTTATTTACAGAACTCTTTTCACAGACTCTAAAAATGAGGACCTTTAATCTGTATAAATATACAGAGCTTTGGATTATTTAGGAAACTATTAAATGATTATTATTAAAATGATTCACTGTACTTTAAAAGAAATTCTAATTTTAAATAAATAAAATTATCTTTTGAGCCATTTCCTAAATATCCAATTTTAATAACTTAATTTTTTGAATAGCTGCTTTATTTGAAGGAAATTTTTTCAAAAGTCTATCCTTTTAATTTGAGCACAATTTTTTATGAGTGTTTTAAAAAGTTTGTCTCAACATGGATATTTATTTGTATTTCAAGTTTATTAGCTTTCCTTCATTTATTATATTTTCATAAACAACAGTTTAAACAGACTTTTTTATACACAGTAATGATTTAAAAAGGGATACAGAAACATAAATCTGAAAAAGAAATTATCAAGTGATTATATAAAGTTTTCCCAGTTCTCAAGTACTAAATGAACATAAAATAGTGTCAAAGAATTAGGTGCCATAAGCAACATAGAAATTAGTAAGCTCTCTGCTTAGATTTATCTACACACTTATCAAATGAAAGAAATTTATCAATGCTATATTATTTGTGCTAAGTATAACTGCAGTTACAGAAAGTCTCAAAATCTCAGTGCTTCAAACAAAATAGAACTTTATTTCTCACTCTTACAAATGGTAGCAAACTGCTCTCACCTTTAAAGAACTTAAAATTCTGCATCACTATTCTCTTTCATTTTGGCTTGCAAATCAAACAACCCTTTCCTGAGTTTATGGCTTCCTAGTGATACTTTGCTAAAAGAATAAAACAAGAGAAGGTATACTTACCCCAGGTCTCAGCTAAAGTTGGCATGTGATTTGTCCTCCCTTACATCTTAGGTGACAGTTTTACTGGATGCTTTTTCTCAGTTTACTTTTGTCTGAAAATGTCTTTATTTTGCCTTCAAGTTTGCAGGATTCTAGGTGACAGGTTTAGGTCCACCTTCACTCCCACTTTTCAGCATTGTAAAGATGTCATTTCACTAGCTCTGGCCTCAACTGTTTCTAATGACAAAGTCTGAGGTCATTTAAATTGCTTTCCTATATGTAATGGTCAATTCTCCTGGATGTTTTTAAGATTTTTTTTTCTGGTAAACATTCAATTATGATAAACCTCATAAGTGTGGTCACATGTGCATTTATTTTTCCTGAGCTTCATCCAACTTCTTGATTCTATTACAGTGTCTTTTATAAAATCAGGAATATTTGACCATTATTTCTTTAAATATTTTACTCTGCCCTACTTTTCATCTTCCTTTGGATTCTAACTATATGTTTTTTATATTTTTTGAAATTGTTCTACAGGTCCCCAAGTTTATTTTAATTTTCTTGTTTTCCTATTTCTCAAATTGAATAATTTGTGACTACCTCAAGTTCACAGACTATAATGTCATCTTCATTCTGCTGCTAAACTCATCCAGTGAATTTAAAATTTCAGATATTCTTATCAGTTTTAGTTTTCAATAGTTTTTTTATATTTTTTCTGCTGAGATTTTCTTATACATCTAGTCATTAGAAGCATGTATTTCTTCACACCTTTTGAGTTTTGCTATAATAGTTGCATAAAAATTCTTGTTAATTCTAACATCTGGTTCATCTCAGAGTCAGTTTCTTTTGCATTTTCTCTTAAGAAACAGTTAGATTCCCTTACTTATTTGAATTTGGAGTATTTTTGGACTGTATCCTGGATATTTTAAATGATTTATATGAAGACACTGGATGGTATATTGTTTTGCTGAATCTTAATTTTTTTTTCTTCCTTTTCTAATTCTAATCATAGTTTGGCTTGACCTCTCTTAAAAATGCCAACTGTTGACTAGAACTTAAAAGAACATTAAGTTTTTTAATTATTAGTTTTACTACTCGGTATCTTTTCTCCACAAGGATATTTCATAGGTAAGCCAGAGACTGGGGCAGAGTTCATATAAAGAATTTGAGGTTCCACCTCTCAGAATTCCCTCTTTCCATTATTATTATTATTATTTTTTTGATTTGCAGCAGTTGTGGTTGGTTGATATTGATCTACTGGTTCTCCATCCTAAAAAGACCAGTGTGTTAATTACTCTACACATCACTTACAGCTCACAGACGTCTATTTTAAGCTAAAGTCTGTAAACATGGAAATATCTTCTTGGTTCATTTTCTTCTTTTAAGTATTGACTTGTTTCCAGAATCACCTGCTTTTGTTCACTTTTTTTTTTTTTGAGGTAACATTCACTTACAAAACTTATATGATAGAGAGACATCAGTTTTTATCTCATCAGATGGATGGCAACACATCCCCAAATTGTTTTTAGGGTTTTCATCTAGGAAAGAATCAGAACCCTTTGCCCACTTTGAAAAGAGAACCTTCAGCAAATGTTTTGACTTGGCATGCTGGGAATCTCCATTTTCCAAAACTCTGAAATCAGTTTCCTTCCAACACTTGAGGATTAAGTGAATGCCCCATAGTTTAGACTTGTTGACATGGTACTCCCTCACTTTGGGGCACACATTTTTATATTACGATACCACTAGTCTCTGATAGACAAAGCCCGTTCCTTTAGTAGATTAGCATATTTTAAAAGATTCATTTTTCCCATCAAAAGTCAGTGTGGACCATTTCATTTGGTGACTTCTTGAAGTGATAGTTCACAGAACCAGTCTCTTGCCTTCAGGTGGATCCAATCACATTAAATAGTGCCTGAAGGCGATCCCAGTTCACCCAGATAGTAAGGCAAGGCCATGGAGACACCTGCTTCATTCCCCATTTCAGTGCATGAGATTCAGATTAAGGCTACATCAAACTGTAAGGAAAGAAAGGTGGGACCAGGCATTCTGCATGTGTTACAGCAAAAAGGAGCATGGATCTGATAGAGATAGCCAAAACAGATGGATACTTTTTCATTGCTGACTATATCCTAGTTTGTATGTTTAGCTTTTTCAGTAAGATTTTAAATATCATTTGATCTAACTATCCTTTATCAGCGGAAGTCATCATGCCCAATAGAGAATGATTTCTGGAGAAACATCAGTGAAAGGTTGGAATGGGGCAGAAACAAGGTGGATCTGTCTCAGGCAAACTTCTTTGCACACTGTGTGAAATTGAACAGTTATTCAGCAAAGTCACTTTACCGTTGGCTGAATAATTCACTGAAGTGAATTACTCTGAGGAGGGTGTAAACAGGAGGAGGAATGAGGGTATAAAGATCACAAAACCCATGGTCTTGGTTAAATGCTCAGATTCTAGTGGACAAATCAATGACTTTTTGAAACAACTGTAGGAAAAGAATTATTATCCAGGAAGGTGTAGCCAGGTGTGGACTTTATTCAGTGTTTCCTACTTCAAAGTTAAGGCCTAGAGGTACCCTTTGACAGCCAGCTTGTTTTACGTCAAAGTCAAGGGCTGTAGGTGCACATTTTGGCAGCCAGTTTGTTCTTGATGAATGACCAAATCACCTCTTTAAGCGCAGATGAAGTAGCTCATAATGTTAGCAATTTATAACCTACTTACAAGTTCACATGGGTTGCTTTTAGAAACGGTTGATTATTTTTCAGACTTTCCACAATTCGACTCCATCTTGCAACTAAATTACAAAATTGCAAAATGGGAAAACAGATTCAGTTCACTTTCCCTGAACAAAAGTAAAAGAGCTAGTTCCATATTACAACATCTGGAAAATCATGTCAAATTTACTGAGTACCTTTTATGACATCAAAGTCATAAAAGTGTAACAAAAGGAGAAAACTGACATTGAAAAGTTCACATCCTTTGCTATTTGTGAAATGACAAATACCATTCTGTTCTTTAAATATTCAAGTCGAATATTCAAGTAGAATGCTTATCAAACTTTTAAAGAGAAATAGACTCCACAACTGTACATCTTTTTCCACTTGCTTTTTATTAGATTTGGAAAAATCTTGATTTACATAGATTTGTTAATTTGAGTGCTACATTGTTAGAAAGAAAATTTATTATGTTATTGCTATGTCACTATTGTCATAGACTGTGAGCTACTTGCTAAGGGCAAATAAATGTTTGGAAATCATAAGAAGCTGAAGAAACATTATTTCCTGCTATCTGAAAAGTTCACAGGTGAAAGGGGAATGAGAGCAACACAATCAGGACATAAAATACTGATGTAAAAACTGTCAAACTATCACCTAATGATGGTCCTTGATTAGAATTATGGAAAAATGCTCAAAGAATTGTGAGTGATTGCAAAGAAGGAGAGAATAAGTTCAAGAATCTGCCAATAGTTTATAAGGAAGGAGGCTTTAAGTCTGTACATACCTTGAGTAGCCTAATTAAAAGAATAACAAAGAAATTGAGAGGTAGAATGGGGAACACTGAAAAACATTTAAGGACTGAAGCAGTCTTGAACAAAACCTGTGCACAGGCTCTGTGGTAATCTGTGAGAATCTGTGAGAACCTTTAGCGAGGGCCAGGGAGGTAGAGGCAGAGTACAGGAAGGCTACTCGTGGGAGGGACATGATGAAGGAGGCCCACAGATTGTGCTTGGGGTGACACAGCCCAAACAAAGTCTGAGAAAGGAAAGAAAGGAGAACTAGAGATTATTACACACATTAGTAGATGAGAGAAATGAGACCAAATGTTCCTCTGCATAGCATTAACTTATTCTGTTGTTTTATTCATAAGCACATCAGGGTTTCGATTTAGAGAACGAGTTCACAACAAGCAAATAAACAAACATCCCTCATATGATGTAATGGTTTTGGTGTCAGCCAGAATTAAGTTTGAATCCTGCTCCCTGTTCATTACCTGGTGCACACAATTTGGGCCCAATTACTTTACCTTAACTGAGCCTCAGTTCCTTGTCTCTATAATGGGGCTAATGAAATGATCTTTGCAGGTTCATTGAGAGTTTCAACTAAGACAAGCAAGTAACTGAATGTGGTACTTGATATGTAAAACAGTTTCAGATGCACAATAGGTTCTACTTATTACAGTGATAGTGAATCTATGCCCAGGTACAGGCACTGAATTGTTTTAAGGCAGGAGCTAGTTCCTGTGCATCAGTGTCTTCCCAAGTAATGTATCATGCATGTAGTTTGAATAATGAAAATGTTCACATAGAGTTTAACACTCGTAGGGACACTAAGCCTCTTATAGAAGAAAAAGTCAGAGTATAACTAGATAAGTATATGTCCTACCCACTCTACATGAAAGAACTGGAGAATATGCTAGAGGGAGAGCCTAATTAAAGTCACTGGAGCCTTAACAATCAATCAGTTATAGACAGGGAAGGAAGCAGAGGAAGAAAAAGAGAGATGGAAGAGAAAGGGGGGTGGGGAGGGGCCTGCAGCTTCTAAGAGTGATGAGTGAACACCAAGGTCATGGTTCAGTGGGCTAAGGCACAGCTTATTATAATTTCTTCTTCTATTTCTCATATGAGCAGTTGTTTCAGGTTGCCTATAACTGAGGACTAAAGCCATAATGAATTGTTTCAGCTCTGTTAGAATAAGTAAAACATCTCACCTTTTTATGATATACTATGGTTTACAAAATGCCTTCAGAACTGTTACCTCATTTGTTTAGATTATAGCAATTAGATAATATTGGAACTAGGAATTTGGTTTCCTCATAACTATAATATCACTTATGGAGAAAAAGGCAAATGAGAATGTTTAAAAAAACAGCAGCATTATAAAGTCCTGAATATTTACATATCATGCTAATTTGTATTGTATATAAGAACATTCAACTCCAATATGTGGATGTTGAGTTTTCTATTTTTAAAAATACTTCAGAGTCTACTTCTCTTTTGCTTTGATTTCATTTAGTAAAAAAAGAGCAAGATCTACAATTATCTGAACTCATCCAATAGCTGAGTGGAGTTGAAGAATTCACTCCAAATTCTTGACATATTCATAATAGCAGGTCTTCTGTTTCATTTGCATGAAAATATAATATTCAACATATCTGGAGCCTAACTGAGATATAAAATGAATAGAGAAAGATTCAAGTAAGTGAAAAATAATGATGGTATTATAGTCTACATTTGGGATGGGGAAGGAAGAAGAGCTGTACTCCTACCCAATATGGGTTCCTGTAATTCATTTCTTCAAAATATCTATACCAAAATATTAAGAAATAGATGATATGAAATTAAGAGAAATATGAAACCTCAACCAGTGTCACAACTTTGGGAATCTTGTTTAATTTCTTGCCTATCATTTTTCTAATCTATAGAAGAGTGATAATCATAGTATTCATTATATATATATACTATATATAAATACATTATATATATACTATATATACTACAGATACTATATATATATAGTATCTGTAGTATACTATATATATATATATATACTATATATATATATATATATATATATATATAGTATCTGTAGTATATATAGTATCCAGTATAACTACAATGTTTTCTGCAGAGGGTTATAGTAAAGACTTAATAAAGATTACATAAATATCTAAAGTACAAGCACAAAATAAGAGCACAATCTTTTATTTTTAATATTATTGCTTATAATTATTTAATAAAAACTATAATTATACATGATCTCTTGACATTTGCTGCCCAATAATACAAGTATGTTTGGATTATAGGTATGTTCCACTGGATTTATCATTTCTTGTTAGACATTCTCTTTCTACTGGTTCTTGTAAAATGACAAACTAGTAATAAGGCATTCAGTAGTCACTTCTTAGGTTTCTAAAATGAAAAGAAACCAATGCTTCTATACCTGTTTAGACAGAGTCCCAGTGAAATTTTTAAGAATCTCATTTAAGACTTGTATTGTAAAGTGACATGCTCATAGTCATTATTATTCAATAATAATTGAAGGCAAAGTATTACTAAACTATATAGCCTTCTTGCTACTTTAATAACATAACTCATATTTGTTTAATTTTTCATGTTCATCTTAAGAAATAAGTCAATAAATGCTTTTTTATTTGATTCTGCAAGCATAGAGTTATTTAACAAGCACTGCTTTTGATGAGGTGTCATCTACTATTGACCTGTTTGCTTGGCATTTTTTAAAAAGGGTAAAGGAATGTTTTTGAAATACTAATTGGAGATTTTGATTTCAAATTTGTAACACCAGTAAGAATGTAATTGCCAAATATTATATGAAGATAATTCTAAGTACTATGTAAACAGCATAGTGACTGATTATAGCAATTGTAGATTTAGAGGTCATTGACAAGGGCTGGAATAAGAAATCCATTTCGTGGTTGCAGGTCACTAATTGATACCTTTGTGGAAAACTTATTGCCAGAAGGAAACTTAGAGCACAAGAAAATGTCCTATTGCAAACATTATTCACACTGTCTGTAAAGCACTTGGGAAGCTTTGTTAAACTGGACAGATTTCAAGACCATTATTTTGGTCAGAGAGTAGCATTAACTTGAAAGTGTTAATTTAATTTCCTTACATGTTCATAAGCGATCTGAATGACTAAATCTGTGTTATATTTTATCTCCCAGATAGGGAGCTAGAGGGCAAAGCTGATTTAGATAAATCATTTTTATGATGCCTGTATAATATTATAATCAAAACAAAAACAACTAAGATAACATCTGGCAGTGTTATGGTTTAAAGAAAATCAAATAATTTCACTGACCTCAGCCATTATATACCCTGTGGCCTTTTCTAGTCCTTTTCATATTACCATTCTATAGTACTTGAACCCATTAACTACCTTAACGTTCATTTTCTTTTTATATTTATTTTATATTTATATTTCTTTCTATCAAATTAACATTGGCTTACAACAAATTAACATTAACATATAACTTAAAGGTATAGGAGCACACAATCAGGTGTGTGTTTACATACCATACACAACAACAGGTACTCATAATCCTTGATCGTAGTTCATTTGGGCATCCTCTCTACTTTACTCCCCCTCCTCCTTTGGTAGTCTCAGCTCTACAGTCAAATTTCTATGGTTTATTATCAGTTTGATTTTGTCTGACTCATAATTGTGTTGCCATGTATCTACATACAAGTAACACCATCTAGTATTTGTTCTTTTCCTTATTTCCTTTGCATAATTCCCTCCAGTTTCATCCATGTTGTTGAAAATGCCAAGAACTTATCTTTTTTATAACTGAGTAATATCCATTCTGTATATATACACCACACCTTCCTAAAGCACTCATCTTTCCTTGAGCACTTAGATTGTTTCTATAACTTAGCTATTGTGAATAGTACTGAAATGAACAAAGAAGTGCATGCAATAGTGCATACAATACCTTAAATTAGTGTTGTTACATTCTTTGGAGAGGAATGACTAGATCATATACTAGGATCTATTTTTGAGAACACTCCAAACTTTCCCATAGGGAACTGACCAATCTATATCCCCACCAATAGTGTATGAGGGCTCTTTTAACTCCATGATCTCAATAACACTTGTTGTTTCTGGTTTTTTTTTGTTTGTTTGTTTTTACTGTGTTTTTGTTTTTTTTTGTTTGTTTGTTTGTTTTGCCATGGAACTTTCTCATAGGTACAAGGTGGAGTCTCATTGTGATTTTGATTTACATTTCCTATTATAAAGTAATGATGAACATATATTTTCATGTGCTTATGAGCAAACTGTATGTCTTTGGAAAAGTGTCTATTTAAGTCTTTCACCCATATTTTCATTGGGTATTTGCTTCTTGCTGATTGTATGAATTTTTGTAGACCTTGGATATTTGTTCTCGTGAGATGTATGGTATGCAAATATTGTGTTCCATTTCTTAGGTTGTCTTTTTCATTTAATGACAGTTTCTTTTGCAGTGTAGAAATTTTTTGTTTGATGTAGTCCCAAATTATTTATATTTTCTTTCATTTTTCATGCAGTTGGAGACAGTCTCCAAAGTAAGCCCTTAATCTGGAGACTCCAACAAAGACATCACTGAAGCCTCTGTGATGGAGTGCTTTATCTGTATTTTATTCTATGTATTTTGAGTCTTAAATCCAAGTCTACCAATTGATTTTCAGTGAATATTTGTGTATGGTATGATGCTGTGATCCAGTTTCATTCTTTTTCATGTGGCTGTTCAATTTTCCTAACACCATGTGTTGAAGAGAATTTCCTTTATCAAAATACACTTTGGCTCCTTTGTTGTAAATTGACTGTTCTCTGATTCAATTTGTCATTCTTTGACTGGTTGTTCTCAGTCATCCTCACATTCTTGTCTCTGCTCCACAGTCCCAACCCACACACAGATAAAGATCCGCTTTATGAACATTTACCCTGTAATTTATTACTGCAGAAATGTTATGGACAGAATGTTTGTGTTTCCCCTAAACATACTGAAGCCCTGTACCCAATGTGGTAGAGGTAGTGATTGAAGATGTGAGTCCTAGGTAGGTGATTAGGTTTAGATGAAGGTAGAGCCCACAAAATGATTAATGCTCTTATAAGAAGAGGACATCAGGGATCTCTCTCCATTAATAAAAAAGGAAGAGGTCATGTGACATGCATAGTGATGGTAGCCATCACAAGTCAGAAAAAGGACCCTAACCAATACCTTTATCTGCTGGCACCTGACCTTAGAATTCTGGACTCCAAACCATGAGAAACAAACATCTGTTGCTGAATACATCCAGTCTGTAGAATTTTGTTATAGCAATCTTAGGAAACCCATATTGGAAGTAAAGCTTCAATCATCAACTTGATGGTGATTCCTCAGAAGAGATCAATATCCACACTCCTAGTTTTAGCTGCTTTCTGAGACACATTGGTACAGCTCTAAAGAGATTCTATCAGTTCCACTTCTCTAACTTTTTCCCTATCTGGATTACTGATATAACTAATTATCTCTCACTTAGGTTTAAAGTCTGGATTCTGCAGTAATTTCATTCTTCTGATTCACTATCCTTTAATCACCCCACATCTAATCAGCTAACACATGATGTTAATTACCTAAGGGATTGATAATATATGTGACTATGTACATTGTTTATATTCTATACGGTCCTAATATAATTTATGATCTTACACACTTCTGACTCCTATGATGTATGTGTTTCTCTACTGAATAGAGAGAAAGTCACATTAACTTAAGAGAAGGGAGCTGTTTAATACATCTTAAAACACATTGAAAGGAGCCATTATTTAAATCAAAGAAAAGAAAATTCACAAAAAATTGAACAAGGAAATACATAGAAGCAGAAAACTAAAGAAAAATGGTAATAGTATACATTCATATATAAATAATCATCTTAAATGTAAATGGTATGAACTTACTAATCAAAAAATAACACATGTATAGTGAATTAGAAAATAAAACCCAGCATTCTGTTGTTTCCAAGAAATGAAGAATAACAAGAAATGGTTGAAAAACCATATAAGCAAATAGGATCACACCCTTTTCAACAGCAAGAATGAAAACACTAACAAGAGGCAAGAACAGGAATACTTATCAGGTAGACTTTTATCTTAGAGAGATGGCAAAAGACAGGGATGGTCATCATATAATGATTAAGGGAAAATACATCAGGAAAATAAAATGGTCAGCAATATATATAGACCAAAAGAAGAAACATTAAAAAACATTAAAAACCAATGAATTTGAAAATAGTCATTGGCCACAACACAACAGTGGCAGGGGACTGTCAGAATAGTCTCCCATTTACCCCTCGCGGCTCCTGGTATTCAGTTTTGAAGTTCAATCTCAGTATAAGCCAAGCTGGTTGCACTAGTGTCATTTCAGTTTTGAAACAATCAGTGTTGGATTGAAAATGAGCCAGTCTGATTAGAGATTCTATGGGCATTAATCAGGTCCAGGTATGCACTGGTTTCTGTGCTTTAACAATGCTCCTTCAGAGCTGACTTCCAATTCTGCCTCTACTATCACCTACTAAATGTTACCACTGAACATTTGTTTGGTGTCTCTAAAACAGCTGTTTGTTGTTGGCTTATGCCCAGCATCCCTTGAGCTACAACATTGGTTCCTGTTTTTGCATGTCTAGCAATATCTCCTGGAATGGTTGCCTCCAGCACTGATGAGCCAGGCATCCAATACTGTTGATCTTGCCTTTGGATTGTTGTTGCTGACTGTTCCGGAGGCACTTTTGCAATGACCTTTGCACAGTCCTTCATATAGACCTCTGAGATCTCCCTATCAGATCTTGGCTTCAGACCTGACCATTGCTCCTGCATCTAGTCCCGCCTCACTTTTCTTTCTCCAAAATTCTTTCTCTCTCTCTACTTTGTAAATAAACTCTGTTGTGATTACTGTACCCTGAGCCTGAATCATAACTTGGAGCTATAGTTGCAAGCACACAAATGAGGATCTACTCATTGTGACACTGCCCACAACTGTGAAACTTCAGGACTTCAACATCACACTTTCATCAATGGATAGATTAACCAGGCAAAAAAACAATACAGAAATAATAGCATTAAATGGGGAATTAGATCAAATGTGCTTAACAGTCATTTATAGAGAGCTGAATCCCCCCAAAGCTGAGTACACATTCTTATCAAGTGCACATGGCACTTTTTTCCAGGATAGGTCATATGATAAATCACAAAATAAGTGTCAATAACGTCAAAAAGATTGAAATTAAATCAAATGTCTTCTTTAATCATGATGGCACCAAATAAGTATTCAAACATAAAAAGAAAGCAGGAAAAATCTATATTTTGTTTAGACTATACAACACACTACTGAATTACTACTGTGCTAATAAGCAAATCAAAGAAGAAATTTTAAAAATACCTTGAAAAAATGAAAATGAAGACACAATCTTCCAGAAGTTATGTGACACGCAAATGCAGTAGTGACTATGTGACCCAGCAAATGCAGCAGTAAGTAGAAAGTATATAGCAATATAGGCCCATATCTAAAAACAAAAAGGAGTTAAAAAAATCTAACCTCACTTTTAAAGAACTAGAAAAGGAAGGACAAACAGAACCAAAATCCAACAATGAAGGGTATAACAAAAATTAGAGCAGAAGTAAATAAAATAGAAAATTTAAAATATAGTGCAAAAGATCAGTGAAATCAAAAGTTGATTCCTTTTAAAAATCAACAAAATACAAAAACATCTATGAGACAAGAAATGCTATTTCCTAGAAATCTTGTGTAAGACTTTCAAGCCTGAATCAGGAAGAAATAGAAAACTTGAACAAACCAATTACAAGCCAGTAAATTGAAAGAGTAATTAAATTCTTCTGAAAAATAGAATTCTAGGACAAGATGATTTTACTAGGCAGTTCTTCAACAATGAACTAGTAACTATCCCTCTCAAATGCTTCCAAAAATTTGAGAAAGAGGAAATGTTTCAAAAGACATTTTATGAGGTCAAACTTACAGATACTAAAAGCAGACAAGGGTATCACCAAATAAGTAAATAAATAAATAAAAAGAAAAAAGGAAATTGTTGACTAATATCTCTGATGAAAACAGAAAAATCTTCAATACAACCTTAAGAAATTGAATGTAACAACACATTAAAAGGGAGGCACATTATGACTAACTGGAATTTATTCCAAAGACACAAGTTTGGGCCAATATTTAAAACATGATCAATGTAAATCATCATATCAACAAAAGGAAAAATAAAAAACATACGATCATATCAAGAGATGCAAGAAAAGCATTTGGTAAGTTTCAATATACACTTACCAAAAAACTTTCAAAAATGGAAGAAGCATGTCTAAACAAAATAAAAGCCATGTATGACAAACCATCAGTTAATATCATACTCAATAGTGAAAAACTAAAAGATTTTCTCCAAGATTACGTTTGAAAGAAGTATGGGCAATTTTACTGCTACTATTCAAAATGCAAACAATGAAAAAAGGATAAATCAAGAAAATAATACTAGTTATAATTTCATCAAAGAGAATTAAATACCTTAGGAGTAAACATAACAAAGGAGGTGAAGAATCTGTGCAATGAAGATTGTAAGACATTGTTGAAAGGAAAAGGAAAAAACACAAAGATTCCAAGATCACAGATTAGCAGAATTAACATTGTTAAAATGGTCACCTTACACAAAGCAACACATAAATTCAATGCAATTTTTCTCAAAGGTTTAATGACATTCTTCAAAGAAATAGAACATTACTGAAATTTATATGGAACCACATAAGACCACCAAAGAGTCAAACTAATAAAGATAAAAAAGAAGAAGAAAGGTGATATCAAACTTCCAGATCTAAAACAATACTACAAAGCTATAGTAATCAAAAGAGTATGGTATTAGGGAAAAATAAAATAAAAACCATACACACAATCCAATGGAACAAAACTGAGATTCCACAAATAGATCCATACAGTTTATGGAGAGTTAACCCACTACAAAGGAGGTAACAGTAAAAATTGGAGAAATGTAAGTATTTAACAAATAATGTCAAAAACTGGACAATCACATGCAGAAGAATGAAACTAGACTTCTATCTCATACTATATACAAAAATTAATTTAAAAAATTAGTTGTCAGACTTAGAACCATAAAATACATATAAGGCAAAACAATCCACAACACTGACCTCAACAATATATGTTAGGACTTGACTCCTATAGCAGAAGAACCAAAAAGCAAAAATAAACAAATGGGGTTATATGAAACTAAAATGCTTTGGCATTGTGATGAAAAACTATCATTAAAACAAAAGATGCCCTATATTACACATTGCATTGCAAATAGTGATGTGTGTATACACATATATATTCTTTAAGGTTCCAACTTGAATTCCTTAAGGTTACGAGTCTGAGTATATTTATATTTTGTATCACACAGAGTGCCTAGCAAGATCAGGTCCTCAGTGACTGTGAGTTGAATTGAACAATAAAAATGTTGGAGCTAATAAAAGTCAAATAGTTGCATTTTATTATCCCTAGTACATTGAATCTATACCCCTGAGACTACTTTACCAGCACATTTTGTATTCCTTCAAGTTATGTTTTCAATTCCCAAGAGGTTCTTAGATAAATAGAAAAATATTCATTTTCCCTTAATGGAATAAATATAATGCCTTTATCAGTGAGATTAATAATGTCATTTCAGATTCCAAAGAAGTAACTTTGAAAACCCTGCCAAAATCTATCATGCATTCTTTTTTTCTCATCGAGCTTAAAAATTGGGTTCTTGCTAAAGAGGCTAAAAGCAAATAAGTTTTCCCTTCTGATAGATTTTAGGGATAAAAAAATTCAGATAATCAGTCAAAACAAACTAGCTGTAAGCAGTTGAAGAAGTCCCAAACAGAAAATTTATTTCATGTTGAACTTCAAGTTGCACATAGTTATTGTGTTATGTGAATCCTAAAGTGGCATTTGATAGCAAACAAGAGTTGTTTGCAGGAAATAATATCCTTCATTTCCCTAAATGTCAGTCACCTCTGGGATTCATTCTAAAATCACTACTTTTATCTCTTGTTGAGCAAGACCCTCCCCCCCTTTTTTTTCTGGGGCATAATAACGTATGCCATGCATTATTCATCATGCCTTAAGGAATCTCAAACTAGTAACACAGGCGATCATTAGCTCTCCCTATTTCAGGATTGTCCCCAAGTCTATAAAGTCTATAATCACCTGGGTTGCTGTTGAACCAGGAAAGGAAGAAAAAATGGCTACAATAAAGCTGAAAATGATGATGCACTTTGAGGAGACACATAAAGCACCCACCTATTTCATCAACTTATTTTTCAAAGCCTCTCCTTAGATGCTCAGTGACTTACTTAAAAGAGTGATTTGCTCTCATTGAAAAAAAATAAAGTTTCCAACCCTTCTGGTAGCAAAGATAGGCCCTTTTACTGTAAATCAATGTGTTGCTGTCTTGTTTGTTCTGCTGCAAGAAAGATGGACACAGCATAGAACCAATGGAGCTGCTTCCTCACCTCATTTATCTTGTGGATCTGTTACCACTGCAGCCCAGCCTTAACCACTTCCCCTCTGCTTTGCTGTCTTTGTTGCAGGGGCTCTGAATCCAGGTACTCAGAGTTAGAGGATGTACTCATTTTATTTTTCTGGACATAGGGTGCAAAAGATCAGATTAGCTATAGCTTGCACTTCATGGCATCTCATTTTCATTTGTCCTTGCCACGTTCTTTCTTCTTATTATTTTAGCTATTTATTTCCTTTGGTACCCATTCCTTACACACTTCTTCCCACCCCTAGACATATATAGACAGCAGTCTAATATGTTGGTAATTGGTCATGTAGTTTTTCGCCCCCCCTTCCCAAACTTGAGGATTTTAATGAGCTAAAGTTGACAGCACTGTACTTAGTTAAGGGGTTTACAATTCCATGTCTTCACTTGCAAGTGATCACATTTTGCCCACCACTAAGGCACTGATAATCCACTGGATCTCTTCCTCTCTTCATTCCCACTTCCCATCCTCCCCTTCTGGAAAACTCAATTCTGCAGTCAAATTGCTAGGGCTTGTTTGGGTTTAATTTTTGTTTTCAAGTTTCTTTTTCAGTTAAAGATTTATACATTCAGCATTGTTTTTATTGTAGTTACATCAATATAAACTCCACATTCATGTTTTTAAACACATTTTTGAAATTTATGAGTCCTTCACAAAATAGTTCAGGATATTCCTTTGTTCATTTTGTTTTTGTCTACTCAGATTGATGTTTAAGCTTTAGATCCTGATTTTAAGAATGTTTAACATCTATTTTTTCAGCCCAGGTTTCCTTGATAATAATGTTATTGGAATTTGTTTTTATTAATTCATTCTTTCCTTCTATGCCTCCTCTAAAAACTTTAAGCATTATTACTGTTGTTTCATTATTTCTTCCAATAACGTTTTATAGTGGGTTATCACATGGCAAATCTCTCAAGACTTACTTTCCATAATAGAATTTTATTATACTCTCATTTAAATCATAATTTAGTTGTGCCTAAAGTTCCAGTTTCATAATTATTTTACTCTGTTGCTACATACTCTTTTTACTCTAGAACGCTCATTGAAATACATAAGAATGAAATATTCTTACTGTTCTATTCACCCTCTCTTTTGGAACTTAACAAAATTTCACTTTGATATTATTTAATATCATTGTACTATATCTGAGTATGCTTTTACTTCTTTGTACTCTATGACTACTTTCAAGCCAAGATCTTTCACTCTTTAATTCTTAGAAATTCTTAAATATTTATTCTCTCAATTCTTTTACTTTACTGTTGGTGTATCTGATTCCTGGACTTAGCATTCTTAATTTAAATCTTGCATATCACTTTTTATTTCTCTCCTTTTCCTTCCCTCCTGCCATCAGGGAGAGTTTAGCAAGTTGTTAGTCCAATATGCACATTCACTTTAACTATAGGTTCATCCTACCTTTTTTCCACTCATTACATTCTAAAATTTTTCTCTTGTTAATAGATTTAAAATATTTTTATAGTCAATACTCCCATACCATAGTTCTCTATAAAAATTCTTTGTTTCATTGTTATCATACAGATAGTATATATATATCATCATACTATATGTTATATGATATATATACTTGCTTTATATATATATATATATATATATATATATATATTCCCTTATATTTTAAGCGTGTTGAACATAAGCCAGAATATTTCTCCTTGTATTTTAAGGAGGGAGAAAGCATACCCTCCAAATATCACAAAATGACTGCTAAAAGTGTCCGTTTTCTAATTTTTGGTGAGATAGTGTCTCTTAAATAGAATCAGCATATAGAAAAGGCTGTATCCTTCAACTGTGTTCTCTTAAAGCTGCATTGTGGGTGGTGGGGAAGGTAGGGTAGAGGCTGTAAATTGTGGATGTCTGAGGACAAATGGTTAGGTTACACCACTTAAATAAACTCTATATCTCAATGGGACTTCTGAGCAACCCAGAAATTATAAGTCCAGTTATTCTCCCCAAGTCAGAAAGGTAGATACAGGAGCAAAAAAATAAGTAGCAAATATATAATTTAGCATTATACTAAGATAGAAGAGATGAGGCTGGGAGAATGTAGACTACCAAAATACGACATAAATGATGATCATGGAGGCCCCACTGAGCAGGTGACATTCACAATGAGGTCACAATAAAAAGAGAAAAACAACAATATAAGTATCTCAAAGGAATGCATTCCAGTCTAAAGGATGAACAAGTATGAAATTGCTGAGATGAGAAAATACTCCTCATATTCATATACTCATATAATTTGATTTCAATGAGAAATTTGTTGATGTTGAGTTATTTAGGAGCAAGACCAGGTGTGGCTTTATATATCATGACATAAAATATCAATTTTACTCAAATTGAGATGAGAAGCCATTTCAGGATTTTGGGAGATCTTAGTAAACCATGATTATATCTGAAGTAGAGTGTTACAATGAAGAAAGCAAAGAGGCAGGAGTTTAATACACAATTGTAAAATATAGCCTCTAGGATAAAACATTCTCTTACATCATTTCATGATTTTTTCCCCTAAATTCATATTGTTCTGGAAAATCAAATCAATGGCTTCAGTATTTCAGATTTTTGATATTTAATGTAGATGTTTTTTATCATTGGCTGCCTGTCAATCTTTATCTTCCTAAAATCTTTATATATCACATCAACCTGATGACAAATGATTTATATTGAATCCTCAATAATCCTTTCCTTAATGTATATTCAAGTATAGAACATGAATATTTGAAGCAGGCCATGGTCTGCATTTCTTCCAGGGTAGAAGAATTTCCTTTATTCACTATATAATTCCCTATGTCTCACTAGTTTCATGGATCTCATCTTTGCACTCCTTCTACACTACCTTTCCCACCCACTTCAACTTAAAAAATGGACACAATCCTCTTCTTTCACAACCTGAGGCATAACACAGATTTGATATCATAAGGAAATTATGATGCTAACATGGATAATTAAATGTGCATCAAACATCATTGCTCCTAAAGCTAGTAACTGCACTCTGTCACAGGAATCCCCTCAGGGTACCTTCTCAAGATCGGTAGGCTAGCCAATGATGAGGGTCATTTTCCTTAATGAGTAAAATTAAATGGCCATTCTGATCCTTTCAAAATCAGAGTTATGTTTCATACTGGTGGTGTGCTATCTACTAGTAAAAGCAAGCAACTTTTAAATGCAGTCATTTTGCAAAAATAATTCAAAATTCTTCCCTGGGCATCAGGGTACATGAAATGTATACAAAAGCAGGATAATTTGCAATGCCTCCTTACCTCCTGCTTTAAAGAAACACGACAATGCATTATGAACTTATAAAAAATTCTAAAGAAGATACTAAAATACAATTTTAAATAACGATGATAACAATAACACCTTTTGGTCCTTTTGTTTCCCAAATGCTTTATATTTATTCATTAAATTTTCACACTCTCTTGATGTAGGCACTATTACTAGACCTATAGCTATGTTTGGATTAAAATAGCTAATTTTTAACTTCTAATAATAGTGATAATTAACATATATAAAGTGCTTATACTGCTTAAAATAAATTATCTTTTCCCTGATAATTCTATGAACTTTTCCCATTTTTTAAATAGAAAAAGTAATCACAGGGGCAAATAATTTGATCAAGCTAATCAGTGGAGTACAGTTCAAGCCAGGTTAAAATAATGAATTACAAAAGCATCATGGTAAATATTACTGGATTCTCCCATCATTTCTCTGCTCAAGCACCAGGAAACCTGATCCTAATCAGAAGCTAAGGTGTAATTTGCTATCTGGTACTTGGAGTTTTCTGGAAAATGAAAAATCGGTGTTGTCAATCTAAAATGTAAGCAGATTGATTTCCTGGTTATTCTGCCCTTCTCTGCCTCCCAATAGAGCCATTTTCCTGTTTGCCTTGCTCTGTGTGTAAAGGCTGCCTGCCTGACTTCTTTCTTGGGGATGGTGCATGAAGGGGCCAGAGAAATAGGGAGGGAAGAAAAGAATGTCAAAGCACTTCTTCCCCTTCCTTCTTGATGTCAGGTAGCTGAGGTAGCCTTGGCTTCCGCTGTTTCAGCTCCTGACCTGGGAGCTCCTCCAAGCGGCCTTTCCCTGCTGCTCTCTTGGAAATGCCTTTTTTTCTTTCCAGTCTTAGATGGTGTGACGGCGGCTTCTCATTGTTACTAATTTCTGGCCTTCATCATCATTTACTGTTCTTTAAATCTTGTTCAATCCTTCTAGAGAATTTATCAGAGTCTCCCTGTAGGAGCCCTCAAGGATTTCCTAATTCTTACCAGCCCTTATCTGATTTCAGGGGGAAAAAAATACCTGTCTTAATCAATTGACTACATTTTCTGGTAACAGGGATTATGAAGGGAAGATTTTTTAACAGTGGTGCTTGGAAATTATGATGGCAACCAAAGTAAGAAGTATATGGTTTGCAGAGAGAACAAAAGAGAAAAACACTTAGCTGGATATTTCAAGGATTCAAGTTTTAGCAATGGCATTCATACTGCATAGAAGTTTTAATTTCTTTGGGAATTGTCAATTATAATCTAGCCACCAAAAAAAAAATTGGTGCTGTCAGAGAACTCCATTCCTACCATTTTGAGCTGAAAGAATAGGTTTTGCAATACAGGTGGGAGAGATGAACTATGGATTACAGATTCTACTTTACTTCCCAGGCTAACAGCCAGCATGGAAACCCTCTATTACATGCTAATGCAGCACTATCGTGTTGTTGTGGTAGGTGAAAACAAAATTGCTCCGTTTTTTTAACTCTCAAAAGAGCTCAATCTAAATTTTATTGGGGCTTTCTCTCTAAGCAACATGTTTGGGAATTCATATCACTTTCTTTCAAAAAAGTTTTCTTTGAAAACTATATTACACAAAATGTGTTCCTTTCCAGTTGGATTTAATTTTGTATTTCCTCATAACTTTGTGCAATGAAAGATACTATTTGGTTGAATCCTTGTAGTAATACAAATACATGAAGCTCTTCCATTTCTAGGAGATTTTACTTGAAGTTATGGAAATGTCCTGTTATCTTCACATCACCTCAGGCAATCTAGCTAGCAAATATCTGCTTCCTTTCAAGATATTACTCAGTGACTTACTATGTGATGAAGTTACCCCTGACCCATGCCTATCTAATCTCCTCAGGTGAAATTCACCACTTTTTCTGTTGCTGCCACGTGGGGGAGAAAAACCTGCCTCTACCCACCTTAGGCTTGCAGCTGGGATTCTTGAACAAAAAAGACAGATTAATAGGAGAAAACAGTTTATTTCATGCATGTACTGACCATCATATGGGAGAAACCTAAATGAAGAAAAACTGAAAATGGTGACTTAGAATGCCAGCTGACGGAGCATCTTCAATAAAGACCCATCAATTCATAGAGAAATGACAAGTCAAAAAAAAAAAAAAAAGGAGTTAAAGGTTTCCAAGGGTAGAAAACTTGGAATGTAAGTAAATATGGAAATTGTTGGAGTAAAGTTGATTTTCTGGGGTCTTCTGTGATTTTTTTTTCCAGATTCTTCCAGTGTTTTCTCAAGCCTAAGATTCTGTCTCCAGCAAAAGCAGAATGTATATCTGCAGAGGATATTTGATTTTTCTGTTTCTGCTTCTTAATTGGCTTCAGTTTAAGTTAATTTTTATGTCAAAGAAGCATATTTGGGGGTGATGTATTCTGGTATTCTCATCCTCTTCACTCTTTTTTTCTTTTTCAAAACTGACTCTGTCATTTACCAAATTGTAAGTTCCTAGAGGACAGGTATATGTCTTTAACATCTACTGCTGCATCTAATCAGAATTTTTACACAATAAGCCTTGAGTAAACATTTTTAGTACAAAATGATGCAAATTGTATGTAGATTTTTGGCTCAACTTTTTAAGAATTTACACAGTTAAACTTCTTTTGACATTAGAGAGAAACCTTCTGAGAGTATATCAGAGATAGTCTTATTCACCTGCTCAATATCCATTTAACTTCTTAGTAACACAATCCTAATTTTTGAGGGGAAGCTATATGGTGAGTTAAAAATATTCCTCTCTTGGAGAAGCAGAAAAATATAAAAAAGAATGCAGCAAAATGAGTAATATCATTGTCGAACAGAGGAGTGAGATTGAAACCTTAAATAAGAAACTGAAGGAGATACAGTTTATAAGAGGAGCAATAGAAGAGCTCAAAAATAGGGAAAAGTCATGAAAGCAGATTAGAAGAAATTGAAGAATGAATTAGCACACTAGAAGATACAGAATTAGAATGAAAAGAGAAAAAGAGAGAGAAAAACATAGTAAGAAGACAGCAGAAAAAATTAGAGATATATCAGATACATTAAAGAAAGAAAATATAAGAGTACTTGGAATTCCAGAAGGAAAAGAGAAAGACACAGGAAATGAAAGACTTTTTAATGCAATAATGGAAGAGAATTTCCAAAATTTGAAGAATGAAATGAAAATAGCCATATAGGAAGCAAACAGGACTCCAAACTACTTTAATGAAAGAAAAACTACAAGACACATCATCATAAAGCTTCTAAGACCAAAGATAAATAAAAAATAATGAGAATGACTAGAGAGAAGAAACAGATAACTTACAAAGGAAAACCCATTAGGTTGAACTCAGATTTCTCTGAAGAGACACTCCAAGCAAGGAGAGAATGGAGCCACATCTTCAAAAAACTCCAAGACAAAAAATGCCAGCCAGGAATACTCTACCTTTTTTTTTTTTTTTTTTTGAGAATAGGTCTCACTATTTTTACCTGTGGAATCGCAGGCTCACATTATTTGGGGTACCACAAACTCAAGCAATGCCCAGCCTCAGCTTCCCAGGTAAGCTGGGATTACAGGTGCGTGCCACCACACCCAGCTATATTTTTTTAAAACTAGTTCTCACTATGTGCCCCTGGCAGGACTTGAACCACTATCCCTGGCTTTGGCTGTGTCTTCCTAAGCTGCAGCTTACAGGGAGTGCCACCATGCCTGGCCTGTCTTCTTTTATAAAGGAAAAATTAGATCATTCTCAGACAAAGTCTCCAGAAATTTGCTACCACTAAACCGCCATTCCAAGAAACCTTACAAGAATCCCCAAGACCAAATCCTCAGAAGAATAAATAGAATGAACATAACAAGAAACCAAATCAGAAATTCAAAATGACTACCAGAAACCCAACACTAGAACCTCAAACATGAAAAATCACTCTAAATGTCAATGGTTTAAACTCATCAATCAAAAGACACAGAGTTGTGGACTAGATCAAAAGACAGGTGCAACACTCTGCTGCTTCCAGGAAACACATCTAATCCCTAAAGATAAGCATAGACTGATGGTAATAGGATGAAAAACAATCCTACAAGCAAACGCACCAAAAAAATTGAGAAAGAAGGAAAACTGCAAAACACATTCTACGAAGCAAACATCACACTCATACCAAAACCAAATGAGGATGGCACCAAGAAAGAAAACTATAGACCAATTTCCTTAATGAACATGGATGCAAAAATTTTAAACAAAATCCTGGCAAATAGAATTCAGTGATGCATAAAAAGCATTATTCACCATGACCAAGTGGGATTTATCTCAGAGGCACAAGGATGGTTCAACATTCGGAAATCAATTAGCATAATACACCACATCAAAAGGAGAAAAACAAAAACCATATGATCATATCAATAGATGGAGAGAAAGCATTCAGTAAAATCCAGCACCCACTCATGATAAAAGCCGTTGAAAAATTGGGGATCAAAGAATGTACCTCAACATAATAAAAGCAATCTATGACAAACCTACAGCAAATATCATCCTAAATGGGGAAAAACTAAAATCTTTCTAATTAAGATCTGGAAACAGGCAAGGATGCCCACTCTCTCCACTACTTTTTAACATTGTACTGGAAGTTGTAGCCAGAGCAATAAGGCAAGAGAAAGATATAAAAGGGATACAAATAGGAAAAGAGAAACTGAAGCTATCATTATATAAGATGACATGATTCTTTATATAGAGAAACCCAAAAAATCTACAGAAAAACTTCAAAATGACCATTCTACCAAAAGCAATCTACAGATTAAATGCAATCCCTATTAAATATCCCTGTCACACTCTTTAAAGAGATGGAACAAAAATTACTGAAATTCATATGGAATAACAAAAGACCTCAAATATCAAAAAGCCTCCTGATTAAAAAAAGAAAAAAATAGATATTACTATCCCAGACTTCAAATTATACCACAAAGTCATAGTAATTAAAACAGCTTGGTACTGGTACAAAACAGATAATCACACCAAAGGAACAGAATTGAGTATCCTGAAATAAAACCACACATATAGTCAACTAATCTTTGACAAAGGAGTGAAAAATTTACATTGTAACAAGGACAGCCTCTTCATTAAATGATCCTGGGAAAACTGGTGCAAAACATGCAAAAAAATTGAACCAAAACAACTCCTTCATACCATGTACAAAAATCAACTCAAATGGATAAAAGACTTGCATGTAAGACCAGAAACCATAATATACATAGAGGAAAACGTGGGCAAAACCCTCCATGACTTACAATTGAGAAATTCATTTCAAGATACATCTATAGCAGGTAAAAAAAAATTAAGGAAAGCATTAATGGTTGGGACTACATCAAACTAAAAAGCTTCTGTACAGCAAAAGAGACAACAGAGAAAACAAAAAGAAACTCATCTAAGTGGGAAAAAATTTTTGCCCTACAAATAAATGATAAGGGTCTGATAACAAAGATACACAAAGAACTCACACAACTTAACAAAAATAAAGTAAAAAACAAGTTAAAAATGGGGAGAAGAATTAAAAAGACACTTCTCCAAAGAGGAAATACAAATGGCCAACAGGTACATGAATAACTGCTCAACATCACTGGCAATCAAGGAAATGCAAATCAAAACCACAATAAGATACCACCTTACACCAGTAAGAATGGCACATTTCTGAAAAATGGGCAACGACAAGTGCTGGTGGGGATGTGCAGAGAAGAAACACTCTTACACTGCTGGTGGGAATGTAAACTGGTCCAGTCACTATGGAAAACTGTGTGAAGGACCCTCAAATTAATGAAAATGGAACTACCATTTTACACAGCAATTGCTCTCTTGGGAATCTACCCAAAGGAGACCTCAATGCTTTTACAAAGGGACACCTGTGCTAGGATGTTTACTGTAGCACTATTTATAATTGCAAAGTCATGGAAGCAACCGAAATGTCCCAAAACAGATGATAGGATGAAAAAAATATAGTATATATACACAGTGGAATATTACTCATCAATTAAAAATGACAAATTGGATGATTTTGTGATAACATGGACGCACTTAGAAGAAATCATATTAGCAGAAACAAGTCAAAAAGAAAAAGACAGACACCAAATGAATTCACTATTATATGGGACATGGGAAAGATAAACAAAAAACCAAGAAGAAAAGTCAAAGCAAGCTAACAATCAAAATGAAGTACACAACTCAGGGTGAGGGAGAAAGGGTGGGAATGGTCAGGAAGGGTGGGGGGGTGAATCCTGGGGATTACAAAGATGTGAAATTTATATATAAATAAATTATTTACAAAAATAAATAAAATATTCCTCTCTTTAGACTCCATTGAAATTAAAAGTGGTCATTCTTTTCAGGTACAATTAGTGTATATGAAAAAGATATTCATAGAAATTGTAACTTTTTAGTGATTTAGTTTAAATATGAATTTTCTCTCTCTCTCTCTCTAATTGGTATTAAGTTTTGCCAACCCATCTCTTTCCTTTTCCTCAACCCATCCCTTTACTATATGTAGCCATGATTCAACCAGTTGTAACAGCTATCTTTACCTTCTGTGTCTAGATAGAAAAGAAGCCTGGTTTCTTACACATAAGTTCAAAAATGACTTTTAATATTATTACTTTTTTATTATAAAATTTATTCCAGTTGACAATTTAGGCCATAGACATGTACATAGATATTCCATAAAAGGGATCAGTATGTTGGGGGGGTGAGGGGGGGTGGAGATGGAAGGGAGTGGTCAGAGAGGGGAGGTGGTGGGTGGTCCCCAGGGAATACAAAGATGTGAGATACATATATAAAAAAATAAATTAAGAATAAAAGGAATCAGTAATTTCTATGGTGGGGAGAAGCAGCTCTCCTGCCTGCCTGGCACTATGCAGATGGTTCTCTTTTTCTTTCTCCATTCCCTAACAACCCTGTCCTTTTTTTTTTTTAAATTTAATTTAATTTTTTAATTTGCATATATATGTATATTTATATTACATTATCCCATTATTGTGTACACCAGGGCTTTCCCACTTCACTAACACTTGTTAACCATCCTGATCTTTTGTGTTCTTCACCTCCCCACCTTTGTCCCCCTCCTCCTCTCTCACTCCACTGTTCAGTCCCATTGGTTGTTTTCATTCTTATTCATTTGTTTGTTTTTCCCTATATCCATCATATAAGTGAGATCATCCTGTACTTCTCTTTTTCCTTGATGTGTAAGATTTAAAAAAATACTTGCCTGAACCATTGTTTGTCAGATTTCTATAATATGCAGCTGAATATAATCCTCAACAAATCAAAAATATAAGTCTCCTGATAGCTTTCATTAACTTTTCACTTGTCACTTAATCTGGGGACAGAAAAATGGCTAAGGGCCAAGAGGCAGGAGGTTAACACAGATTCCCAGTTACTCTAAAATAACTTCAAGTTTGAATCAGTTGCTCCCCCTTTTTTAAAATTATACTGATTCAATTGCTTTTTAAAATAAATTTTTATATAATTCCCCTTAGTAAGTGATGACAGTTTTAATACCATGAAACAAGCATGGCCTGAAGAGACAAATAAATGATTTTATTATCAAACTGCTGTCAGAAAAGTAGGTGAGTATAACTATAAGAAAGCCACAAAGTTTGTGATTGACATTTCCCCAAGTTGAATGAGTTACTTTTAAATAACCACACATTTAGAAAATTGATTTGGTTATCTACCTGGGAGATCTAAGGGTCGATAAGCCAGGCTGCCCTTCACTTTGTGGTTATGATGCTTAGTTGCAACCCCCAAGAAGGGTATTGCTGAAGATGCCCTACAGCAATGGTGCTGTAACGGTGACACAGCTTATGAAAATTATTCAGAAAAAAACAATCTTATCCCCTAGTGTAGAAGTTTATGGTCCCTGTGAAGCATTTTGCTTAACTGCTAGAGTCTATTCATGGAAGTGTTTTAGGTAAAGTTCTTTTCCCCTTAAGAATTCCACTGTTTACTTTTTCCAGAGGTGGTCTTCCTCAGTGAGAAAATTTAATAATTAACTGGCAGCCTGATTCTCCTTTTTGACTAGTTTTCATCCTTACTGGATTTACTTGTTGTGTTCCTTTCTTTTATACTTTTGTGGACTTTCTTGTTTCTCTATCTGGTCTTGGTCGATTTGAATTTCACTAGCAAAAGCTTCTTCTGATTGAGAGCTTTTACAGAGGAAAATTTGCTGATTACTTTGAGTTCATACAACAGACAGCTTTCAGTTTTTCAGAGTCTGTGATACTTATATTCACTCATAAATTGGATCCTCCATGAACTTCCCAGCTTTTACATCTATTCCTAAACTGACTTAGGGTACTTTTCAGAAATCCTTTTAGCAATTTTGGGTTTCCTGTAGGGTCTAGCAAACAATTTGTTGCTTCTGTTTCATCCTGTACAAAGACTAAGACAAATATATATTTTAGTTGACTTGTCTCTAAACATGCCTATTTTAAAGTTTATAGTGTTATATTATTTAGTTTTGATGTAGTCATTGACTATGACTATTTAAAAAATATATTATTCTATGTTATTAGTGGTATGGACAGATTATAAGCTATACTACCATTATATTCTCAGATTCTCCAAGTTATCATTTTCAACACTACTAGTCCTCAAATCTCAGAATCTCAGACAATGTACATTTCTGGCCTCAAGTTGAGAAAGCTGCCTTTATTGGAGCAAAGTAGGTGGGTCAAGTCTATCTATATATTTTTCATATCAGACTGTGTTGAAAGTCATAAGAGCAAACAATAAATACCAATATTTTAAGTTATCATATTCACTTTAAAGAATTCTATACCACTAATTATATATAATCTCCTTGTAATAACTCACTAGTAATAGGTTTAGAAATATTGGTCACAGAACAGGTCTGGTCACCAGCATTTTAGCCTGCAACATCTGTGTCCTTACTGCTTATCATCAGATCTCAGGGCTGAAGCCCCACACATTGTGTCTTCTCTTAGATATACTCCCACTCTGCATTTAGTAAGTTTTTGTTAAAAAAATTTTTTTTAAGAATATAGCATTTAGAAAAACAGGTGGGAATTTTCAAAGGTTATCTACACATGAAAGAAAAATAAACTATAAAATCCATTTCAACACTGAATTTAGTTGTTTTTTAGCTTTAAAATAAAGGTAATATTATAAGCCACAGTAGTATTATGATGAGTACATTAGTTCATATATAGATAGTATGAAGTCTTATATCATTCTATAAAACATATGGTTACTGACAGATAATTACTGTGTGACACTTCAAAATTCATTCTATGTCAGAAAAATATTTTGTAAGAGTTTATCAGATAGTTAACTGAGTTTTAGATGGCATCTCTAATGGCTTGCTAACTCACAAACTTTATATTTTGCAGTCTCACAAACTTTTAAGTGTTTTCACATTTGCTTTAATATTTTTTGCAGTCTCACAAACTTTTAAATGTTCTCACCTTTGCTTTACAGATTTATTTATTTATTTTTAATATTTTTATTTTGTAATTATCATACATTGGTCATGTTTGCATGGTTGTATTGTGCCTCTTATTCCCCACTGTTTTTCAGATTTAGGCTATGGTCTTTTGCCAAAAGAATTACTATCATATATTGACCTTTTCTTCCCATTAGCATGTTTACACAGTGACATTATTAACTAAAGTACCTCTACAAAGAGTGAATGGGAGCAAACAATCTATAGATAGTATATGAAAGGCTATATGAATGCTTTCTGAATACAGATAGAGATTTAGTGTTGATCAAAGGCAACTGCACTGAAGCACAAAAAGATTACCAGTAATGTAATGTTGATTTTTTTTCCCCTTTGGGCTAAGTAAACATGGAGAATATGATTACTGCACTTTTTCAAAGCTTATAGAGAAGATATTCCAGGTTTCTTCTGCAAATTGAAATGGGGAAATCAAGAAGTATTACTACATTATTAATATGTTCCAAAAATTGTGTTAAAAATACATTTTACAAATAAACTACTTCATAAAAGCCTATTACTTAACATTAACCATGCTCTACAATACCACTTGATTTCTATAAGCGTACTTATGCAACACAATTAAAATGCAAATGCTTAATGTGAGAATATTCAGATATGACTATGGTAACAATTTACCAATTAGTTTCGTTAATGGTTTAAATACTTTCGGTAGGAGAAAGGCATTTTCAAAATGGGCCCTTCCAAAAATCAAAACATTAAATCTCTGGGCAATCCAGATAAATAAATTCTTTGAGCTAAAACACTAGAGGTTTCAACCCATAAAGACTTCAAACAATTATGCTCATTTCTATTGGAAAGACACAGAAGTGGCACTTACTGATATAGATCCTGGAAATCATAGAACAGTACACTCACAGTCTAAATCAAGGAAAGTGCTCAGTGGGTCAGAATCCTCTGAGAATGAACTAGCAGCTAAATCACTTTCTTTAAAAATAAATATCTTGTGTAGCTCAGCTATCCAACTCCTCTACTTTTAAAGATGCCCTTTTGCTCAGCAGGGCTGACTGAAGTTAAGAGCAGCAATCATCTTTCACATGAAAACGTTCTGTTTTAATGAAAATAAACTGCACAAAATTCGTAATTGTCCTGGGAAAGAAGCGTTCATAGTGCATAGAGAGGACCAGCAAAACTGCTTCTGGGGTCCAAAGCAGCAAAATCCTGGGAACTTCTAATTGACATTAATCTGTTCCGGAAAGAGGCAATACCCATCCCTCAGTTCCTTCTCAGTGAGGCAGAACATATGACCCCCCCCCCCCATAACCAAGGTCACATGAGAATCTGATTGCTTAGAGCTGGTTGAGGAGCCCCTAACCCCTTTAGCCTCATGGAATTAGGCCACCTGGTGTGGGGGCCATCATGCCTCTGGGGACTGCGGTAGGCCTTGTGTGTTTTTGCCTCCCTGCCCAGGCACTGAAGTTCAGGCGCTCATCATTCCATTGCCTGCCCCACCCCCACCCGGCAACTCCATTCCCTGCCCTTTCTGCCTGGGACACACTGATTTAATCCCATTTTGAAATGCCTGGGTCCTCCTGGCTGGAGGTCCAGTGTACTCACAGAGGGCAGTCTCAGGAATTGTCCGCCATCTCCAGCCCGTTGGCCTCCAGTCTCCGCAGTTCTTGCAGTCATTAACGTGCTCTGCACAGGCTCCCACAGCTGGGCGAGCTCTTCAGCCTGAGCCTGGGGTGTGGCCATGGCCCTCAAGTTGCATCTCCAGGTTGAAGGTGGCTCCCATTTTGCGTGGACTAGGCCGGGCCTCCCACAGCCTCAGGAGCCTCATCTCCGGTGTGTTCCCGCATACCTCTACCTCGAATTTCCTCCTTCTGTTGGCTGCTGGTTGGTCTCTGGGACTAGGCCCTGCTGGGCCAGCAGCAAGTTGCACAGGGGCCCTGCTCCGGTGGACCAGGAACTGGTGTCTCGGGTGGTGGCTGCGCTCTACCCTGTGCGCTGCGCACCTCCAGGCATCAGCTCGGGCCTATCACAGCTCCCTGCGCCTCACCAGCACCTGTTTTTAAAGGGATGGCGCCATCCTCTTCTCAGGTCACTCCGGGGGCCCAGGGTCACTGGGGGCAGAAAGCCTTTCCCAGTGCTGGTCAGGGCAGCCATTAGCTTGGGGACCCCCGAGAGTCCTCGTGACTGACCTTGAAGGGCACCCACTCTTAGGATAGCTTGTCATTTGAAGTTCTCCTACATCCCCTTCTCCACCAACTCCTATATTCAATTATTTTCCCGGGGGTGGGGGGGGTCCATGTCCCAGGGGTACAGTGGATGTTTTCTCATCTCTTCAGGACAGCAGTGAGAGGTCCCTGGATAAGGTCATGAGCCTTTGCCCAGCTCTGGCTAGTAAGACTCAGTCTCCAAAAGAGGAGATTGCTCACACAGGCCAGATGATCCTGGTCAAGGGTCGCATTGAGGACCCCATGACCCAGTAGTCCCCCTTCAACCACCCCATGCATTGCTTATTCTCACTTTGCTTTGGCTTCTAAGAACCTTGTTAAAGTTTTTATATGACTTTAAGTGTTTGTCAATATAGAATAGTTAGCCCTGTTCCTAATTCCTTCCATTTTGTCTAGTTAATTACTTCTTTAGTACTGAAGGGAAGGTATCCTCTATCTACTTGATCTGAATTCAGGGGATTGCCTTCTTCACAACTGGCAGCACACTTGCTTTCTTTCAACATAAGCTCCTGACTAAATAAACATAATGTCTAAGTAGTATAAATACTAACTTAAGATATGTAGTTAATACAGTACTGAAGCCACAAAGTATGATGACTACCCAACCCTAAACACGTTATACATCAAATCCCAATATTAATAGAAGCAATAATTACAAGTGATACACCACAAGACAATTTTTACATAGTTCATATACATAGGAATTTCAGAATAGTGCTGTTTCCAGAAATATAAAGATGCTGGAAAAATCTATTATATTGCAAAGATGACAAGCAATGGCTTATCAAAGGGAAGAAAGTGGTATCTGTCAGCCCGGGTTAGAGGTACGAAAAACCATGCTTTCCTATTAGAGAGTAAAACAATAATGAAATTGAATAAAAGTTCTGCTTTTTATTACAGCTATGTAGTGGCAATTCTAAAAGTCATCACTGATAAAATAATCCTTCCTAGTGAAATCCTTTTGTTGGCCTAAATTCTAAATAATTGACTGTACTCAGTTCCCACTGTGTGTCCTCAATACATCACTGCTCCTAAATAAAATTTAAACAAAGCAAACAAACAAATAAAAACAGACATACTAATCTCAATTAAAGACTAAGTCTTTTAATAAAATTCTGCATCTCATCCTGCTACTTTCTGGTTAAACTACATATAGAACACTTCAGTGCAATAAAATTTGCAATCTTAAAATTCTCTTGTAATTGGTTAAAAATATTACAGGCATTTTATTAAAATCACTGATAAAAAATAGTCCTGTTAATAGGATTGTGACTTTTACATTGCTTTAAATTTATGAAAACTACAATGAAATTAGGTAGAAATTAGCTAAGTAAAGATAGGAAACACACTATTGCTATTAATAAATTATGTGGTTATATATTTATTATACCAAGAAAAAGAATGGAAAATCATTTATGGTTATTAAGAGTTTAATACATATACTCAGCAATGTTTGAAGAAACAACATGCTTTATGTTCCCCTCATAAACTAGGAAATATGAAATGAGATGAAAATATAAGAAATCAATTCACAATGGAAACAAAAACAAAGCACTTAGATATTACATTAAACAAAAGGTATGTAAGAATTATATGTAGAAAATGATAATATAGGGAAATACAAAAGGCAATTTAAAAATTCCAGACAAGTTTATTAATAGATGATGATAATATGATTATTATTTACTCCATTGAATATAAACATTTATGATATAGTGTTTATAATGACACATATGGTATTAATGCAGAGAAAAAGACCATGGTGCCAGAATAACCTAATTAGACACAGGCTTACATATTGAGATATTACAGAGTAGCGAGAACAGTAGAAAAAAGGTAAAATCTTTTTTCCCCTTTCTCCTTCTAGGTCCTCAGTTAATATACAATAGGAAAATGAATAGAAGTTTATTAACATATATATGTATTAACATATATATATATATGTTAGAAATGTAGGGATAAGTAAACCAAAGTGGGTGATTGAAGTTTGAGTTTATAACACCTTTTTCAAGAAAGAAAAACAAATTTTAGGGAAATGACATGACTAAGGAAAAGATTTTAGGCTTCCAAAGGCAGCAAACTATGTGAAGGTAAATACATGGGAGGGAGGAGGGAATAAACTGAATTAGGAAGATTTCCCTAGTGTCATCTCTTGGCTGATAAAAGTTAGAGGCCTCTCCAGACCAAAAAACAAATAAATAAATCAAAAGACTCAAACACTACTTTTTGTCAGAAAGGGAGAAAATACACAAATCTTTCACGTATTTCCTGCTTCTTCACTGCCTTTATCTGAAAAAATACTTATATCAAAGAAATGTATTTTGGGATGACATTCTAGTTTCCTTTAAAAGCACAAACTAAACCAGGCACGGTGGTGCTTGCTTGTAAGCGACAGCTTGTGGAGTTGAGGTGGGGTCTGAGGATTGCGGTTCAAGTACCACCTGGGGCAAAACAGCGAGACCTAGTCCCTAAAAATAGCTGCCCATGGTGGCACGCCCCTGTGATCCTAGCTACCTGGGAAGCTGAGGCTGGGGGTTGCTTGAACCCGTGGCAGCATGGGACAACATGAGCCTGCGGTTCCACAGCCAAAATAGTGAGACCTAGCCTCAAAAATAAATAAACAAATAAACAAACAAATAAATAAATAATAAATAATAAAAGTAAGAGCACAAATTATTTAATAAGTGGTTCAGAATAGGTAAACCCAGAGCAAAAGGCCTTTTTATTATGTACTCTAAAACAAATTGATTCTATGTCTACAAATATGGATAAAAGAAATCTTCAAAATTTACAGAGAACAATATTAGATGACATTATATAGTCTCGGAAAAGAGGAATATATAAAAAATCTATTACACAAAAGTGAAATGTCATTTTGTCAATCAAAATCAATGATAATGTGATAACACAATTCACAGATCTGGAAAATTTATTTGTAATAATATAACTGAAAAATTTTTTTAAAAAACCCAAATATGATAGAGCTTTCATGTATTAATGAAAGATTTTTAAAAATTATAAAAATGGGCATAGATATGTGACTAGACAAGTTACAAAATGACTGCCTAACGCCCAGTAAATATATAATAGAGTTTTCTCCTTGCTAGTAATCAGGAAAATACAATGAAAATCCCATATAACCTAATAGTATGTATATCAGATTGTTCAAAATTTAAAATGTGACAATTTTAATTATTAGCAAATATGTGAAGCGATGGAACCAATACAGAATACATTATACACTGATACTCAAGAATAAAATTGTAAATTGGTGAAACTTTTTTCAAAATAAACTGTTAGTATTCTGAAAAGTTATAGATATGTGTAGACTATGGTACAGTTATTTCATTTCAGGTAATCAATAGACAAATTCTCACACAGGAGCACAAATTTTTTTTTAATTATTTACTGCAATATCTTCAGGTGCATAAAATTGAAAAGTACTTAAACATCAGTCAAAAGGAGAATGGATAAATAAGTTGTAGTATAAGCCCACAGTTGAATTTCACATAACAAAGAAGTGCATTTTTTTGAAGTTCTTACAGACACGTGAATAAATTTTATACTGAGAAAAACAGTGCTGCAGAAAAATATTTATGTGTAATACTTTTATAATATTTTGTAATATGCAAAATTAATATAAGTCAGCTTTCACCAAGACTAAAGATTGAAAAGAGGAAAAATAAAATAGACAATGCTGATAATTATCAAGGCTGGTTGATAAGCGCATTGATTCATTATTCTCTTTGTATTGCATTTGTTTGAAAGTGTCTAACATGAAGCTCCTTAAATATCAAAATGCATGAATACATATTAAAAAATGAAATATATGGAGAGGATTAAAAGCAACTTTTGGATAATAGACAACTCTGAGGGAATGGTAGGGAGGAAGGTGGATGAGCTATAGTGAATTTTATTTCTTTTACTGAGCAGTAGATATTCACAGTGTTTGTTGATATATTCATTTCTAACTCTGAATATCTGAAATATTTCATTTAAAAATAAACCAATGAGAGAAGAGATATATTATTCAATAAATAGTTTGGGAAGATTGGTCCTTTGAAAAAGACATAAATGAGAACTTTATTAGAATAGCCTTTTCCAGAGATTTCTAATATTTCCAGTATTATTCCTTTCTGTAGACACACAGATAATGTGTTCTGCAGGTTCCATGTCTATATTGCGCTATGAGAAGTAAATTAGAAGCCAGTAGATGATTTTCCATGCTCCTTACTCCATTGCAGACATCTAGAAAAATGGAGACCCAGGTTTTACAGTGGCAATGTATTTGGTAAGGTGAACACATGAGCAGAAAAAGTGTACTTGCCAGTTCTCTAGCTCAATGCAAGAATTTGCAAAACAGAAGACACAGTGTGTTAACTGTATGTGTTGTATTTGGTAAGGAATTACAAGAAAAATCATTCAGGAAAGAATTGCCTGTTTGTAAGCAAGAATGAAAGGAAATAGGGAGTTCAGATATTTAGGGTTTTGCATGAATGAAAAAAGTAATTGCTTCTCAACTCCAAAGAGTAATATATGAGATGTAAAAAGACTTTAAATTGAGTTTTAGTTTATTTGGGGGTAAAGTGGGGGGTGGTGGTGACAAGTAAACAAAGAGATTAAGATTTGGCCTGCGTTCATCCTGTAAAAAATCATTAGTGCAATAAAATACCTCAAGGCAAAGATTAAACTAGGGGCTCAAAGCCTAGTAATCTTTTCAATTGCATGAAATGGCTCAGGTTAAAGAGCTAGTTCATCTACATCATCAAATCCAGATAGACTCAAGGTATCTACTCCTAACTCAAGTTGGAGAGTAAGAACGCAAGAAAATGTAGTTGATCTGAGGACTGTTAGGTAGAGTTATAGCTGTAATTACTGACACATGGAATTAATTGAAATCAGAAGTTTTAAGGGAGTTGTTTTGCTATGAAACTGTGAGTCTGGATGAAACATCAACTTCTGGGCAGGAAGTAGGCTAAGAATGCCACTTATTTCCCTTTCCCTAGGTTTGTTCTCTTCCTCCCTCTCTCCTCCCCTCTTCTCTCTCCTTCATCCAGCATTCACCCCTCCCTGCTCTCCTCCATCCTCCCCTAGGGCGACAGCTGCCATTTTATCTTCTCCTCTCAGGTCCAGATGAGCCCATTCATATCCACTGGCCAAGTATATACTATCTTGGGGGAGCGCAACACACAGGTGCTGGGCATAGAGGCTAATGGTAAAAATCCTGCAAGCTCATTTACCCTACTGTAGTAGGTTTCCAGAGTTAGCGGAGCTGCCTCTAGGCTTGAAATAGAGATTACTCTATGTCAGGCAGACACTTAAGTGTGGGATTTGAGACTGATGTTAAAGCTGGAGAAGACTTTTGAATGGCCTCTCATAGACAGAAGATGGTGTCACTGCACGGATATGTAGGAGTGAGCTCACACAAAAAGGCAGGCTGGCAGATCTGACAAATTCTGGTCGATATTTCAAGTCTACTTTTTGACTTACGTGACAAGATCAGATACTCTATAAGTAGATATCTGTACTGCCACAGAGATAGTTTTTTTTCCATAGAAAGGTTATTTCTCATATAAATCCCAATTCCAGGTACTATTCCCAATTTTTATTCTCCTAGGTAGTAAAAGAAGTGATAAAAGTTTCTTTGAGCTACAGAACCATAACAGGCCTTAGTTTGAAATTACATATTTATGACAAAGTGATATGTTTTGGGAAGTCCTGTTGTACTTGGAAATTTGGGGAGACTTCTCCTTCAACTCCTATGGACTTTCCATGAGCAAGAAAAAGAAAATATAAGTAAATATTTATTTCAAGTGAAGAAAACTTCCTATCCAAAAAGAATTAAAAACAACACAAGTGAAACAGAGATCTGTTGACCTGCAAATTGTATTATTTTTGAGTATCAAATATATGATAAGCTAAGTTAAAATTCTTAATGACATAGCAGGAAAAGCTTTTGGGCAATAAAGAATGAAATATCAGCATGTTAAAATGAGAAGGACAAAGAATAAGAGCTTATCATTTTTTATAATTCATGAAAGCTGATATATCATCAGTCACCTTGCAAACTCTTCAGCATCTAAACCAGTGATGAGGAACATGTTTAAATTTCTGTTCAATTAGTAATCATAAAAAAAATCATCCAAAGTTACCCCAAGATGCAAATATACACACTGGAAATATCTGACTGATAGATCAAGGTGTATGTATATTTAGATTTTATATTTTAAGCTATATTTCTGAATTTCCAACTTCCTTCAACAGGTTCTTGTGATTTAAAAAATGTAAAATTACTATATACACATGTATGTATATTGATATGTGTGTATGTATATATATGTATATATATACATATATTTGAGTATGACCTATTTGGTATTCAAATATGTAACTATTTGGATGAAGCAAAAGGAAATACTATTGGATCTAAAATTTGAAAACCGCAGGATCTAAAGATAACAACGAACATCTAACGACCTTCCATTCAGGAAGTTGTTGGCTGAATGGTGTGATTTTAAAGGTCTCAGAGCTCCTGGGAGATGGTGACTCATAAATAATTATTACTTTTTATGATATAAATGTTTCTGAAAGACAGGTAAAGTCTTTATTAAAAAAGCATTATGCCCATATGAAATTTTCCCACCTCTCCAATGAATATCACATTTGAGGAGACCTGAGTATTTTTCTACCTTGTAATGTTAAGGCAAAGAATCATTTTGTCGGGTGCCATAGGTTAAACGCATATCATGGAATTTGCTTTCTCCCTACTGCTATTTCTATCACTTAATTCAATGAAAGTCCACAAAATACAGTATGACTCAGAATACTGAAGCTGTGGCCAAGCAAGAAAAGTTCATTCAAAATTGATTTTCTTTCAGGATTCCTTGATATTCTTCATTTCAATTGTTCACCTCCCCGGTAGAACTGAGCCAACACTTCCGGAAGTGGCGACGCACTGCAGCCTGCCGGAGACATGAAGGAATGTGAAGCAGGATAATCACAACATCATCAACCCAATTCTCCAAGGTGGCTGGCCAATAATGCTGTTCTAATTGAATAACTTATCCACAGCTATTTCCCCCGAGAGAGCCGAAGGCTCAGCCTCGGCAAAGAGGCAGATGGTGCCGCATATACAATGAAACCTGTAATTTTCTCTTGCCATTGGACATGTTAACGGTGGGCTGTTCCTGCTTATTCTTTAATATTTTATTTTAATCGTCCTTTCCCAAATTATAGTGTGCCATGAAGCAGCCAAAGATGGATTCAGTGATACATATCATGTTTAATTTATCATACCTCTAGCTCACCCAACATCTCACTTGGTAATCAACAGCGGTAGATGTCAGTCAGGTGCAAAGTGAAATGAAAGCAACAGAAAAGCACCCAATTAAAACCAAAAGGGGAGATGAGTCTTCAGGGCAGCATGGCATTAGCTAGTAGCAAGGATGGAACATCAAATGCATTCTAATTACGATTATTTTTAAATGATAATTTGCTGTGGAACATGCACAACCCATGTATTTGGTGCAACGATGGCGAGGTTGTGCTTCCCACGTTCAGGCTGACTCGACTGTTGGGATCTAACATGAAGGGCTATGTGACTGCTTGATTTTCATCACCCAGCGGCAATCAAAGATGGAAGAAGGAGGTGCAGGCTTTAAGGGCAAGTGGCGACAGCCCATCAGCAGTCTAACAACACGACAGATGACAGGCCCAGAGGCAAACCCAGGCCGCCAGGCCCATCAGTTGCAGAAGCTGCCAAGTGGCAGCTGCTGCGATGGAAGGTCATCCAGACTGGAGCGTTTAGGCCTGGCTGGGGTCTTTTTGCCTTGGAAAGAGTTTTCCACACAGAGAGGACTTTTGGGAAAAGAGTGAAAAGGAACCAAGGTCTCATGGTCACTTACAAAGCAGACCTCTTGCTTATTCCTGGGTAGTGCACCCTAGGCAATGGCTATGCCATTATAGAGTGTTCAAGTTCAAAAGGTTGCCTCTGTGGTTTACCTAAAAGGAGAAAAGCTTTCATGACTGCAGAGACTACGAGGGTCATTGCTGATGTTTATCAGAAATGCCAAGACACCAGAAGAAAGCTCCCAGGTCCAGGGGCTGTACTGCATTGCCTATGGTAATTGAAAGCAGGTAATGAGATTGGGTGGCTTTTATTTTGGAAAAGGTAAACCTGGACTGCAGCACTATGACATGGATAATTCATGAAGCCTCTGGTTTATACTAGACATCCAACATGTCTTTCAGAAAGAAATGACACAATTAATGTGTCAAATAATAATGTGCCACTTGGAGAAAGATAATTGTAGCTGGCGTTAGATAGTTATTAGGTCAGGGGAAAGCTCATCCTTTCAAAGCAGCGTCTATTCATGCTGGCATCCTACTGTAAGTACAGTATTGTGTTCATAATCACACGGGCTGTAGCCAGGAACATGGGGTTTTATCTGATTTTTCTCCACTTGGAATAATACTCTGATGACTCCCTAAACAGCGAGCTCAGTCATGTGAAACACAAATGAATACGATGAGAGACAGATTGTTAGAGACGGAGGAGAGGCTTTGCTTTTCACATAAAGCATGGACACTATCCTTAAGAAGATTTGAGCCTATGTAGCAAAATGTGTCAGACTTGAGTTTGCTCATGTGTAAAAACAGTCTTTCCTTTTCATGATTTAATGTATAAGAATATTAATCAGTCACATCATGGCCTCAGAGGTCCTTGTTCAATTCCTGGTGCCTTAACTTACTCCATGTGGCTTTCAAGAAGTCATTTAACCTCACTGAGACTTCATTTGAAAAATGCAGACAGAAAAACTGCTATGTATTCAATTTCCAAATCTGTTCGAAGGTCAAAGAGGAAAGGATATAAAAACACATTTTGTAAATATAAAGGGCTTTCCAATTTAAGGTAATTTTTATCAAACCTCCCACAGGAGATCAAATGTGTTACCTTTTAAGTAGAAACATTTTTACCTAAAGAAAAATCAGGCAGTGGTTTAGTTTCCTAGAAACAAAGAATTTTCAATGAATGGGGGCTCTGAACACCATCTGCCTGAGACTGAACTAAATGCTCACTTCACCCAGCCAGTAAGGAAGAATTGAAACACATGATTATTACATATGCATGCTTCTGGTTTACTTAAACATAAATGTGGTGAGGAATGAACAGGAATATTTAGCCATTTTTGAAAGAGAAAAACATTGTGTTTGAGGATATTTTATCAACAGAGTCCATTGAACTGATTATTACTGTAAAGTTATTTAAAATAAATGAAATTGAACTTTACGCTTTGGGAAATAGCGTTCAACAGTACTTCATGGATATGATTAGGACAACACCTTGCCCTTTGTACATTTCCAAGCGACATCCTGACTGTGTGGGACCACATATAATAGCCAAAAAAGTTTGCTGTATCATCTTCAGTCTGGAGCAGTTTCTGATAGACATTCTTACCTGAAAGACATCTTGTTAGGACAAATCAAAACATGTAACAAACAAAATAATTAAAGTAGGAAGTGCTGAGACAGAGAAAGATGGTCCTGGTGAATTAACCCATTGAAGACTGTGGAAGACAGGTATGTCTGTCCTAATACAATTTGCTTCTGAAAAACCTTTGTAATCTGCAAAAGAATGTCTAAAAATTAACAGGATGTTTTAGGGTTGGGGATGATCACTCAAAACTATGGTTATGGACAATTCTAAGCAGAACCAACATACACAAAGCCAATATAAATATAAGAAACATAAATGAAAATTATCTTAAATATTCACAGGCATTTGCACTCAGCCCATCCTTTGCAGTTGTCAACCAAAAATTTTATGCTTCCACTTTCAAAATTTATGAAATTGAAAGATTTGAGTCAAAACTTTAAATATTAATTCTTTCAAATCCTCCAAAATACAGTAGCTTTATTCTAACCAGCTCCTCTTATTTACAACTAAAAACAACAGCAAAAACTATCAACTCCGGACATAATGTAATAAGCGCAGGCTGCCTCTGAAAGGTGAAAGAAGAACATGAATTGTTTCAGATCTCAGAACTTAACAATCAATATGGTTGTAAGCTCCCCATTTCCGTATTACCAACCATAGATCCCAGGTAATACACTTCAGAGCCAATGGCCCATTATCACCAATAGGTATAGACATAAAAAGCTCCAAGAAAATCCTGCTTCCTCTTGCCAAAGAACTGGGAAATAGTAGACTAATAATAGAAAAACATTTTGGCAATAGCCATCCTATTCTGGCCTCAACTCAAGGGAAAAACTCTTGAGTTTTCACATCCATTTGGCATGAATAATGTGGAATGAAATGGTGGGAGGTGGGGCTTGGGACTCATTGACACTTTGTTTGCTACCCTTTCTGATGGCAGTGGGGACCAAAGGGAAGCTGATCTCACCCCTCTGCATGAGTTGGAGTGCTGCCATCACTGGAAAGTAATCGTCTGGACTAAGGGAGAGCTTAAGTTCAACCTCATTCATCTGTTATGAGGCAGAGTGAGTCAGTGCTCCACCTGAAGTTATAATCCTAAGTCAAAATGATACTTTTAGTATCAAAATATAAAATGGTTCAGTTTCTTCTGCCTTTTGATATACGATTAGAAAATCACTAAATCCAGTCCAACTTAAGTTCTGCTCTTGTGTGGGTAGGTGGGGAGGCTGGCAGGGGGGATACTGTATAGAATTGTGGGCTATCTTTATAAGCTACCACAGAAGGTTTCCTAGGGGTTCAGTTCAAGGGAACAACCTCAGATAAACAAAGTCTGAGGTTTCAAACCCATAAACCTATGATCCTTGTGGTTATCTGATTGTGGCAGGCACTGAGCTTGGCAGTGACAGATAAAAATAACTGTCCTCTCTCCCAAGAGGGCAGAGGGAAGGCTTGTCCCAAGACCTAAATTTTAAACAACCTGGGGGGAAGGACTACAAGGAATTTTCTCTTGAGTTGATGGGCAATTCCCAGCAACAATATCCAGACATAAGTTTTCCAGCTCTCCTTTAGGAAAGAGCCATCTGACACCATCCTATTGAAAAAAAACAGTAAATGGATATAGGAAATATGGATGTCTTAGACTTGATAATCCCATCCATGGCAGTCAACCCCTGGATGCAACAGGTTAAGCACAATTTTATACTGGCATTTTACAATAAAACCTGTACATGTCTTCTCCCTAGAGTTCCTCTTCCTATTAGATTTGATTCTTCTTTCTGACGCAAGGTTTGCTCACCCAGGGATCCTCTGTTCTATCTTGGACTATTATCCGTCTCCACTGTATTATTTCCGTTTGCTTAAAAGCATGATTTTATTTGTCCATTTAAAATTGTATATGCACATAATATACATATATTTATACATACATGCATTACCTTTGACATAATCCTTCTCTCTAAATATTGTACATTTTTCTGCCCTCTCCACAAATTTAATCTCCTCAGAGATGTCAGTTTTCACTTTTACTACTCTTACTTCCCATTTCTGTCCACTTTACTTTAATCATGTTTTTCTTATTACCATCGTACTGAAACACCTCTTATTACAGCAGTAATACGTTGCATTCTGCCAAACTCAACATTTTATCCAAATTTGAAAAGCGTAGTTTCCTCACTCCCTTCTCTCTGCCACTCAGCTTTAGGCATATGCAGATTAACAACATCATCATTTCCATGGCAGGTTGAAAGGACAGTAGAATGGTGTGTATGAGCAGCTTCCAGTTCTCAGAAATGTTGGGTTGTATCTTTCTGAAACTTGATGTAGGCTATTTTGTTTTATTTTTGACATAGCTATGTCCATGGGCCAAATGTTGTAGGAACTGAAAGACATTTAGAAATGGCCTGAAAAGTCAAAAATAATTTAAGCAAAAATGGAATCTCTCTTAGCAAGGGTTCACCGATAAGTTATAAATAAAAATGGAGATTATTAAACACTATACACAAATGGATTCTTAATTTTTTCACAACTGTTATGCTTGTTTGTTTTGCTGTCTTAGTGGAGATAAAGAATGTAGATAGATGTGCATAGTTTCCGAAGTACAATTCTAAGTTTGGAACAAATAGCACAGCATTTAGAGTGGGACTGGGCTATGGATGATTTTGTGGTGTGTGACATGAAACTGGGAAGAAATCTCTTTTAAAGTGAATACTTCAGAGTATTATCCCCAGAAATGACAAATAGAGACTAACAGAAAACAAGATTAGTATTGAAAGGGAGCAGAGCTAGATGTGGGGTCTGATGGAGGTTTGTGTCTTTTTCAATTACATGCATTCTCCCCAGGGACAGATAGTTGGTGTAGTTTAAAGCAAATGGAGTGGGGTGGAGAGCGAGAAGGAAAACAGATTTGGAAGTCAGTACCCCTCCCTCAAAGTCTCATTTCCTTATTTGCAGAATATGGAGACTGGATTCTTGGTTCCCTCTAGAGGATATAGGTCTTTAAAATTCCAGGATTCCTAGGATTTCTGTGATTCAGCTTCACAGCACCAGGTTCTGCTCCTTGGCAGGACTGGGGGCCCTGACACTGGTGGAGCCATGGAGTGGAACCAGGTGTGAATAAGAGACTCTGGCTCTCCTCTGCAGTTAAGGTGCCAGGCCCAGCCAGCACAGACACATTTGCCAGCAGTGACCTTGTAGAGAATTTTTGAGCATTTACACCATAGATGATTCTCATTATTTTTTCAGTCTCATTGCATGTTTTATTTCATTTTGCTTGTAAAATTGTTTTAGACCTCTCTCTACTGCTAGAAACTTTATAGTATCGGCAATGACAGCAACTTTCTTCCCTACACTGTGATTTACAGGGGAGCCAAGCTCTTCCTGAAGCATTCATCTATTACAGAGGTATAAATTCTATTTTTCTTTTATTCCAAAATCAGTTTATTTTCCCTTAGATGGAATACCAAAAAAACTGGCTGGGGATAGAAATTTCTTCCTCACTAAGTTTTTAATTTTAGTGTCTTCAAACTAATAAATTGTGAAACATAAATTCTATGTTCAATATAATCTACTAAAGATCATAGTCTTTCATTACTATACAATGTATCAAAACTGGAATTTAGAGGAGGTAGAAAATCAACTCGACTTATAGCATTCCGGACATCTCATGATTGAAGTAGAATTTCAGTTGGATCTTAAATTAGTACCATATTTTAGGAATCTTTTTTTTCCAAACCATATCTACACTGACTCCTCTGAAACTTTTTCTTGCATTTTTCCCCCTCGAAACTATATTTTTTCATCTGGTCTCTCACAAAGAATAGATAATTTTTTCCCATCTCACACCTTGAAATAGTTATCTGCAAAGCTATCAGTTTTGTAATGCTACCTTGGCATTTGGACTTATTATTCCTCCAGTTTAGAAGACATATTTTATAAGTAAATAGATCTGCTTTTGCTATTGGTCCACCTCTGAGAGGTTTATCTATGTTTCATATGGTGAGTTCCTCAGGTATGAACATGTCCATCTTTGTTTACTCAAGCTTTATCCCAAATTACTGTCTCCACATTCTATTCCAAGATCACATTCCAGTGAAACAAAACACATTTATTTCTTCCTTTTTAACTTGTGCAATATTAAGCCTTCACTAACTTAATGGAATTCCCATTGTTTCCATCCCAAATGAAATTCAGTATCATATAAAGTTCTTATATGACATCTTCTTCAAGGAATTTACCTTTTCTGATCTCAATCTGGCAACCTCAGGATTCCCGAGTATTTACGTACGCTTCCCTGCTCTGGTCAGTCATTATCATGCTCTCGTCAGGCATGATACTGTCTGGGGTTATAACTGTCTATGGCCATCTATGGCCACCTATTTCTCCTTTTTGAGGGTATGAGGCCATACCTTATTTTACTCACATTAAGCTCACCCAGTGACTCAGTAAACTTTATTTTAGAAACAAATAATGCAGCATACTCTTGCCTAGATTTAAATAACCTATACTATTACCTAGATTTAAATAACCCAATGTCATTTGTATTCTCATAATGTCTTCTGAAAGTCAATAATCACTCATAGCAAAGAATAATATAAAATATAGGACACTGGATTTCACTGAGAGTTCTGTGAATTTTATAGACACTCTCTTTAGAAAAATAGCTTATGGCCCCAATAATGCAGTCATTTAGATGATCACACTTGCTTCTTTCTGCTTCATAAGTGGAGATAGAGAAATATTTGACTCTTCTTCATGTTCAGTCTATGTAATTGTTCTTTAATTTGAAATTACTGTGACTAGTGACAGTTCTTGAAAACAATTCTGTTACAAAAGAATTTAAAACCTAGGAATGACTGCAGAATTGAGATGATGGTGGGGGGGAGATAATAGAGGCAGGGACAAAAAGGGCAGGGCACAATGATTTATGGCAAAGGACTCTGGATGCTTTGGGTATTAGCAAAGTTTGGTGTTGGGGATGGTGTGGTAACATACAGCTGAAGAGGTGTAGAATCTATCCTCTAAATCCTGTACTGTGTTGTAGCCCAATGTTACCTCAGTTTAAAATAGAAGAGGAAGAGGAACTCATATAGTGGGAAAAAGATGTTCTACTCAACAAACTACAAGTACTCATATAACTGAATATTTTGAAAATTCACAGAGGTGTGTGTGTGTGATGTGGTATATGTGTAATCATGTGTGTGTGTGTGCCTGTATCCATGTGATGAGGGAGGTATATTGCTAAGCATTATCATTCATATCAGATACTGAGAGGTAAGAGAAAACAAAACCAGTTGGAACCTGAAGAAGTGTGGACGATGTACAGATGTGCAAAATTAAAAAAAAAAATTCACACATAAAATAAACTGTTAATAAATTTAATTATTCCACTGCTCTTGCTTGTAAGTTCTTTCCTTAGGGAACTCTGAAAAAGCCAGATGCTGATCTGGGAAATGTCCCAGAATTATTCTTTAAAAAATATTAACACTCCATTACAAAAGGTACTTCCTGGAATTTTACTGAAATTCAGCATTGGATGACAATGACTCTTTAGCAATCACAACATATTAGAACAAAACTTGCAATTTGAGGGTAAGAATTTGACAGTGGACCAGGAATAATGTGAACTTGGGGATTACCTTCAATATAACTCCAGTTCCAATGGCACTAATACATCTGTTCTAGTGATTAATGGTATAGGTGCCTCCAACGTGCTCCTTCTGACTATGTAGCACTATTTGCATAGTTATTGGTATAGGGTCTCTGCCCTAGCTTGATCCCTTCCACTGAGGCAAACAGTGTGGTTACTGGTTAAAGTTATTATCCACTCCCAATCTTATGCAAATTGCAAATACTATTTTCTCCATTACCTGGGTATTAGTAAAGTTTGTGAGTTTGATTTGAATAGAAAAGGGTAAATAGAAGGGTATAATTTCTTCTATCCTGCTAGAAATAGTATCCTTTGTTCAGCATAGTACTGTGTTAGTGAATGTAGGCTTGGGGGGTAAGCTAAAACAGCTAACCATTTTATGAAGCACAGAAATCAGTGTTTTTTGCTTGTTTTTCTGGTGATGGTAGTATCTATTTCAGTACCATGACATAGTAAGAATTTATGCATGTTTTTATGAATTAGGATATTTTGAACTTTGAAAGTAGATTATGAGTTTCCAAAATGGGAAAAAAATGTCAACATCAAACATCAGTGCCAGTGGAGATTTGGGAGTGAAATTGACTTTGGAAGGGGCAGTAGCTGGATGCACCAGACATTTTTTCTGCAGTACAGAAATCCATTGCGTCTTTTAACTTTACACTAATGGATCAAAATATAAAGAGTTGGTGGGATGGTATGTCTATAGATTGGGATCTGATGCTATCGCTAACTCTTTTGCTATCATGCAAAAGAAATATTTTGTGAAGGGCAAGAACCTTAGACTAAAGCTCGGTAAGCTATCCTAGTTCATAGAAAGCAAACCACCTGCTTCTTATTAAGACCTACCCACCCACTAAATTATCTTTGGTTCTGTGTGGGGAGTTTGTGGGACAAGAGACTTAATTACAGATGTTTATAAATGCACAGTTTGGATAATAAAAAAGTTCAAATGCAATGACCTATTTTAATCTGAAGAACACAGAGGCCATTTTTACCAGATGATGATTTAAATTATATCTGAATCCAGAACACTCTTAAAAGCATGTAGAGACTAATTTTTGTGGTAGAGGCCAATATTGCCTTGTTAAGTAGCCTACAACAAAAGGAAATAATTGTGTGTACTAAAAGAAGGTTCAAGTTTAAAGGGAAAGATTTCTAACTACTCTGTAACTGTGTACATTTAAATAAGTAAGAAGGAGAAATTTAACTTCAGGTGGATAAGCACTGGATGCCTCAGTGACCATGTGCCATTTGCTTGGTTGGATAAACTAGAGCTGAGGAAGGAAAGAGGAAAACTTTGCTGCCTCTGAATTATCAGCCCAAGTCTTTGTAATTTGCCCAAACTGGAGATATTTGCATACTGTTGTGTGGGGCTAAGATTCTCTGAGTTTTATGCTTAAGCAGTATATTAACTTTCTATACAGTTCTTTATTGCCTAACGAACTGGCACATGGTTGAAGGAAGGGTAGGTTTTGAAAGTCTCTGTATAGTATAGCCAACACTGAAGTAAGTGATAGCCTATAAGAATGATGCACAAGAGATGACAAGGCCCAAATTACTTTAAGCATTAAAACATGTCATTTTTCTATTAATCAAAAGCTACATGACTTGCCAGCACTTTACGAACTATATCATGTGGGGAGTAGGACTTTATACCCTTATGTGTGTCGCTCACCACCACAGTTTTAGTATCATAATACTTTTAAATTTACCCCTTCAACTTATTAGATAAATCCTATCCCTTGCTCCTCTGGTGACCACCATACTTTTTAGAATCAAAGAATATATTTATTTTTTATGTCTCACCAGTGTTAGCTTTAATATAAAATACTTAATTCTAAAAGAGAATGGATTTTGAACAAAATTCTCACATAATATAAATCAATCTAAGAAAATACAAAGGTGCAAATGTGGATGAAGCAAAATATTTTAACTATCTGAAGTCAAAGAGAAACTTAATAGCTTTCCAAGGATTGCACAGGCAGTGAAAGATTGATAATAGCATGTCATTATGAGACCCTAGCAAGAACTTCTTATAGGAGATTGACAGAATGCATAAGAATATCAAGCATTAGTTTAGTGTAGGGAGATTTTGAGGTTTTGGTTTTACATCTAGGAAATAGCAAAAATTGGACTTATGGGACTTGATTTGTTAAAAAAATGTAAATGAAAACTTTATTTATGCACATATATTATTTCAGGACAGGAAAGATTAGAATTACCCAGAGAGAGACTATAAAATTTTTTTTAAAAAGTATAAAATAAATAAAATTTCTTTGGGAAAGGTAACTGAGATCTAGATGAAGACATTATAAGGTCTAAATGAAGAAAGAGGAGAAGTTGGAGACTGTTGACATGTAAACCATGGAAGTGGGACGGTGTATGCTGACAAGAATTGATGATGATGATGATGAGGACGAGGAGGAGGAAGAGGAGGGAAGCGAAGGTAGAAAGAAGAGGAGAGGAAAATAAAGGAGGAATACTTTGTAGAAAACCACAATTTGGCAGAAACTATTCTGAAATGTCACTTGCATTAACATATTCATCGCCATAGCCACTTAGAAAGGAAGCAGTATTAGTGTTCTTGCAGATAAGAAAGTTACCACGTCTCCAAAGTCATCTATACCTTTGTCTTTGGTCAGAGAGAGAAGAGAGAAGTCTTTGAGGTAAATGTTGGCGAATGCCACAATGGAGTAAAGCACAAAGGCGCTTTACATGTTAGACTGAGTGTAATGGAATTCATATGAAAGTGACAAAAGTCAAAGGTTGATCATTAATTATAAAATTGAAGCATAGTATTAGATTGTTGATGTTTGGAACTCAGGAGTCATATCCGAATTACCTTTATACCCATAACATCTAAAACTTACCCCAATAACATTTTTAAAAAGTCACAAAGAAACAAAATTGCTGCTTAAACCAGGAATTTTCCAGTTGAGATTTCTGTACAAACTTCTCAGTGCCTGTTCAGTGTCTTCTCAAGGGAGCTGAAAAAAGAGAAGGGTGCCCTGTAGACTGCTTAGCCCCAGCTTCTACCCAGAAGACCTGCTTTTGTCAGTCAGTTTACACTTAAATGATTAAAAATTATGACCACTGTCTCAGTGTATTGCATAAAAGAATACTATAGACTGGATGGTTTATAAACAACAGAAATGTATATCTCATAGCACTGGCAGCTGTGAGTATGACATCAGGCACCATTATGCTTGGAAAAGAGTCCTCTTCTGGGTTGCAGATGGCTGACTTCATACTATGTCCTCATATGGAGGAGGCAAGGTGGGGGGGTGTCTTTGAAGTAGCTCATAATGGTACTTATTTGATTACCGAAGGCCACTCCCTCATGACAACCACCTCTCCAAGACTCTACCTCCAATCATTGGTGGTAGGATTTCCAAATATGAATTTGGGAGATGAACATTTAGTCCATTGTAATTGCACTGATGAGAATGATGGCAATGCTAATTAAAATCCAGTGTTCTAAAGCATCGTACATTTTAAAATATATTTTTACCTCTTATTTTCATTACTCTGTGGAGGTTGGTGACAGAAATTATTCATTGCTTAGGACTGATGTACTTGTTCAATTCAATGGTAATAATAAAATCTGGGCCACTTGGATTTGATTAAGAGCTTTAGAAATAACGAAGGTGACATATTCACTTGGAACTTTCAAGAGATAACTGAAAGATTCACCAAAAAAATTTTTTTTATAGTATAACCTTCAGGGTTCACTTGAAATCATTTAAGTGTATGAGAAGTAAAAAACAAAACAAAACTGACAAAACTAAAAAATAGGGAAGCTATGTTGGAAGAGGTCTGGCATTGGCACTACATAAATTCTGGTCTGACTTCTTATTCAGCTATATGACAGATGGCCCATGGATTAAGTTAAGGAGTCTCAGTTGTTTTTTTTTTCTCTTTAGAACAGTAATAACAATAATATGTACCTTCTGAAGTTGTGGGCATTGAATGTGGTATGAGAATTATTTCCCATTACAGACCCTCTCACTAGCTGTCTTCCCTGTGGGCAGAGGTAAATGAAGACATGTTCTGTAATGTTTCCTTGTTGTGGTCTAGAGCTTATGACCTGCATCGTCATTCAGTCAGCATGCTGGCTGCCACACTGGTTGTACCTTTCTTGGCATTGAAGTTAATGTGTTAATACCAAGAACCTTTTGTGGTAGGTAAACTCACCCTGTAACTGGGCAAAATGCCAGTTTCAAAATTCAATTTTGCTGTCTCAGTTTGATGCAATTTGTCAGTTCCCTAGCTATTTATTTATCCCTAATTTTCACTGTACATATCTCTGTATTTCTTCATCAATGTGAGCGTTTTATGCAAGTTTTAGCAAAGCTAATGGGTATCAATCACGTTATTGTTGCAAAAGGGTGAGTTTTATGTCTTTCTCAAATTAGATAATATAACCTAAGAAAAACCAGTTATGAGGAACCAGTTTTGTTCTAATTATTCAAAATCTTTCTCTTATAGAATTATTTATTTTACACAATAAACTATCTCATAAGTAAGGCTACAATGGGAAGCACTAAGCAATAGCATTTATCGAGCACCAACGAAGGGCCTGCAACTGGTAGATGTTTTTATAGACATCTATTTTCATCTACTAATTTTATCATTTAGTCTAATTTAGTGTTAAGATATTCTGTGGAAAGAACATTAAGAGGCTACCAACTGCCATGGGGAACTGAGAGCTCAGCCACATCTAAATTCTATCATGTATCTGTTGTTTTGCTTGAAATGAATGAAAAAGGATCTTTGGCAGTCAACACTCAAAAAATATTATGAAAATTGTAAGAACAATTATTAACTCCTAATATGCATCATATTTTACAGCAATTTTTCACATTAGAAGTCACTAGATTCCTAAAGTGAAACTAAGCAGAAAAACCACATTTTTTTACTTGAATTTCTCCAAGGTTGAGGTGATTCCCATAGAATTCTCACTGACTACTTTCTCCTTGTCAAAAGCAGCCCTCCTCCTAAACACACCCTCCCTCCACTCTTTAGCCTCCATCAGCTCCACATTAAAGGCTATGTAACTCAGCACTAGCTGGCATTCTCTGCAGGAAATTTAAGAGGTAGAAAAATCTAAGCTGTGATGGATCACCTCCTGCACTAGCTTTCAGCTCAGTAGAGCCAGATTCTCTTGCCCGAGGCAAGGTGGCTTCCTTCCATCCACACATTTCAAATGAGGACCTACTGGGAGTAGAGGAAGGCACATTGAAAAATGTTTGGAAAATACTGAAAGCATAATTATGGGAAGGTTAACTGAATTTCTTCTCCCTTCTCTCTCGTTTTCCTATCTTTACGTCGTCAGTGTTATGAAAGGTTGCATTTGGGCCTGAGAAAGTGCCTCTATTTTTCCAGAACACAGATGTTAAAGACATGTGAATTGTATCCATGTACACCCTGGCTCTCATGGCCACCCAGACCCATTGACAAAGACTCTTGAATAGTTAGAAACACAGAAATACTTGGAATATTTGGGGTTGCAAGAAAATGATGACCAAAAATGCATTCAAAGCTCTCTGCTGCCTCTTGCAGAAGATGGATGATGTTTTAAGCTTGCCTTTTTTTTTTTTTTTCTTAGTGCAGACCAGTCAGGGATTAAGTTCATGATGTCCTTAGAGACCCCGAAGGTACTTTGGTGGAAGAAATGGCATCTGCTCACCCACACCTCTCAGATTTAGTTTAAGCCTCCGAAGCATTTGTTTCTCCCTCTTCAAACACCATCTTCCTTATTTTCTAAAATACTTTTACAGCAGTGGTCTTAATTTGACTAGTTGAAGAAGATTCTTTTTCCATTACTTTGCTACCTAAGAGGCTGGAGGAGGCAGATGTTTTGATGAAAATTGGAAGAAAACCCTTCCCTTGAATAGAAAACGCCAAGAGAAAAAATAGGACTTCTTGATATTCCACATTGTAATTGCAGATGGAGCAACCGGAAGAGGAAGCAGCTCATATAAACTTACAGCTACTTAAGCCAGAAATACACTGCAAACCTGTACTGTGGAGGCAATGACATACTGGGAATAAGGCAAATTCTAAAATGTGCTGGATTTTGACCAATAAAAAAGCAGGATTTAAATTAGGAGAACAGAGGAATTTAGGCCTGCAGCAATGCATTCCGATCAGTGACAAAATCCAAAGTTTACCTTTGCACTGGGATTTTCACCTTACTAAATCCATATAAACCTTCTTTCAGAAGCTCAGTTCAGTTTGTATTTCAAAGCCACAACTAGATTGATGGGAGAGAAACAGCCACGTTCTGTCCCTGAATTTACAGTTTCTCACTAGCGAGTTGGAAAAAAATTTCATTTTCTCAGAGAAGGGTGATAATTCTTGAGTAGCTGGCGTGGAGATTTTATGGCAGTCTGGCTAATGTTCTTCATGCTTCTTGATTTGGAATGAGAATACCCTACTTGCCTTTTCATGTCCACTGAAAAAATACAAATATCTATCTTCAGGTAGGTTTAACTGTGTATGTGACGCCCACTAAGTGCTTCATATATCTCATGTTGAATCCCCTCAACATTCTTGAAAAAGAGTTTCAAATAACTACAGATGTATAGATGAGAAAATTTAGGATCAAAGACTTTCATTAGCTTACCCAGGTCACTAGATGAGGATTTAGAAAAGAGAATGGGAAGCAATTTTAAGTAGATGGTCAAATTCATGTTCATCATCCCAAGCTCTGAGTTTAAAGTCACTTGTGAGATCTGTTTAAGGGTCTCCATATTTTCTCTTCAGGAATACCTGCATTTTCTGGAGCATCCCCAGGATTTACCTTTCTCTCTGCATTTACATGAGACCCACTGGCATTCTGTTTCAGCTGGTGGTGATCTGGGCAACTGTGAATGGTTCACTCAAGAGGGTGAGGTTCACAAAGACTGTGGCAGTCATGGAGGGCCCTAGTAATGTTGCCCTACAATTTTCTTTTAAATGGCTTTAATGTTTTGTTCCGATTTTGTTTTCCTAAGTCAAATTTGAAAACACTTTGTCACATGACCTATACCATCTCTTCAGAGGTCTCAGTATATTCATCCTGGAAGGTCTGGTAAGTCTATCAGTTGCTTCTACCCTAAGAAGGAAAAATTCAGCTGTGGGACAATGTGATAGAGGGAGGAAACTATTTTTCACAGACATGAGTTGTGAAAAATATGCAGATACCCAATTTAAATAAGTGATGGCAGCTAGAAAAGTCCCCACACATATGCAAACAGAAACTATGGGACTCAATATGCATTCTGTCTTCCAGAGAAGAGATATCACATCCCCAGTCCTATAGGAAGGAAGAAAGCAGGAGACATCTTCCTCTAACAGTCCCTCCACGGCTATGAAACAGTAGACCTTGGATTAAGAGGGAAGTGTATGTGAAACTGCAAATTACCTTTTTCACCGAAGTGAACTTTTTTTGTTTTTTCTGAATAATCCCTTTTTGTTGGAATAACAGATTGCTTTTTGTTTGAGGTTAACAGAGGTTGTTTTTTCTACTTTGTTACGACACTGTTAATGGTTCTTCTAGCTCCCTGGTGATTTGAACTTTTCTCCATATCTGCTCTGCCTACTCACAAGCTTGTTTTAAGAGCTAAACATGATGATAAAATATATAGAAATTCTGAAAACTAAAAATCACTCAGAAAACAATCGTTTAACCCCAGTCTTTGATGTCACGTCCCTCCTTGCAGACCCCTGAGGATTAGTTATCTGTGAAATATGCTTAAATTCCAAGTCTCATACTTGGGAGCATGTATCTGCTGGTCCCCTTATTTCTGATTGCTTTCTTTATCCATCTGCTGCTTGAGCAACTTCAAGCTACTGGTCACTTCTTTTACTTATCTTGAGTTTTCTACCTCAATGGCTTTATTCATGTTGTTTTCTTCCTCCAAACAAGCACTGCTAAGAGAATTTCTATGATAATAAAAACGATATGCATTTTCCCAATATGGTAATCACTAGCGACATGTGGCTAGTGTGTACTTGAATTTTGACCAATAAGCTAATTTACTTTAATATATAGGGCAGATGAAGTTTCCAGGGTTTTGATGCCCTTTCTGCCATTAGGCTCTATATCCAGCATTTGTGGTATTCCACCCTCCCCATGATTGCTTATGTGCCTGATCCAGTGAATGTGGATAGTGTCATTGTGCACACCTGGATCCAGAAGGAGAGGCTAAAAGAGTGGCATCACCCTGGGGGAGGAGGGAACTCAAGGTGTAGAACCCAAGTGGCTGTTTCCCTGCCAACTGTTTTCCTCTGTTCACTATTAAATATTCTATGAAGATGATGCCAAAGGCTCTGACATTCTTCCTTAGTTGCTAGAACTGAAGATGAACCCACCTGGATTGGAGTGGTTGCAAAACAAGTGGTGTAAGTCAGCAGGATTTGAGGCAGATGGAGAGAGGGAAAAACAAATTGATTTAAATGTAAGTAGCCACCTGTGACAAGTTAATGCTGTGTTGGACAATACACACCTAAGTGTTGCTATCTTTTCTTGTCCAAATAAAACCGATTAGTCATTATGGAGGATGCAGGCTGCTTCCATCTCTGCTATTACCTAGTCATACTCCTGTTCACCTTCTACCTAGCTCCAAGCAAACTTTGGTTTTGCAGCTTAGTTTGGATTTGCTTATATCCTATGGACCCTACTAGATCACAGGCTCCTTCTAGTGAGATCAACCTCATTCAGCAACATGTGTAGGTCACTCCCTACTCCAGCCAACAAATGTTTGCTGAAAGACCACCACTTCTGGCTCAACCTGCCCACTTTCACCAAGTACTTGCTGACTTTCAGGTCCATGCTCAATACAGGCTCTATGTGATGTCCAGAAGTTCAGACAATTAATCAAGGACTTGCAGAGACAACCTGCTTCTCAACCTAGGAACAGAGTCTGTTGTTTTTCTAACTATTTTTTTTTTTGTACTGAAAATAAGCCCCTTTGCAAGGTATCATTGTAACATTTCTGAGGCCCACCACTTACTTGCCAGGCACAGGGATGGAGATAATGACTAGGAAATTACCTAGCTCTGGAAGGAGTCCCAGCCTTTCAGGAAGAGGGAGGTGACAGGCAACTCCAAACATCACATGCAAAACAAAAGTGGCATATCCTGCCCTATTTCTCTGCCTCCCCCAACAAGGAAATTTCTCCCAGTCCTTTCAGACAAGACACCCTCCACAGAAGCTTCAGAGCAGAGCTGTCTTATCCTAGGAAGAAGATGCAAAGTCCAGCATATAAATCACCTTTCTTCCTAGCAACAAGGTCTGAAAGCAGACCTAAGTCAGATGGGAAACATTTGGCAAATGTTCAGGCGCGCAGCATTTCAATTGATGACATCTCTTTGTGGAACCCTGTTCCCAAGGGCAGGGGAAATTGGAGGGTGAACAATTAGATGCTGGCGGCCCCCAGTAGTTGGCTGATGCCTGGCCACACGCCTCCTAGGGCTGTCAGAGCCCGCGGCACGGTCTGCTCCTGTTACTATCAGCCTCCTGCAAGAGCAAGGCCCGGCCCAACCCAGCCAGGGGCCTGAAGGGGAAGGGAGAGGCGGGGGAGCCTAAGATAAGTCTCCAAATCGGGCGGAAGCAGTGAGTGTGGACCGCGAGGAGGAGGGCGGGGCAGCCACGAAGTCAGAGGCACAGCAGCAACTGCAGCTGAATCAATTTGGAGATAAAAATAGTGCCTGCCGCCCCTGCCTCTGCAGTGATTTCATAAAGGTCTCAGCTGCGTTCGAGAGAAAACCAGCATGTGTGTCCCTACCTCCTCTCCAAACTGGTGAGAGATGCAAAATAGCAAAATAGCCCCAGTCAGAGCCCAGCCTTTCTCCTTCATGTCTTTGTTTTCCTGTCTCACCTTCTCTCCACAATGCCACTACTGCCTCTCACCTCACCTGCACTTAAGGACTAGGATAGAGAGATGAGATCTTCAGAGACTGAAAGAATGAGGGATGCTAGTCCTTCATAAAAAATTTCTAATTTCTCCCTGAGTTCAACCCCTGAGACATCTGCTGAGATGCCCGGCCAGGCTAAAGGCACTCTTTACTAGGCAGAAAGTAAAAACTCTTCAAGAAAAGGGTTTCGTGGGGTCAAACCCCATTATTTCATAGTGAACTTTCCTTCCTGAACATCCAGAGAAGACAAAACCTGGGCTTGCCAATTAGTGTGACTGTCCCAAGGGACACAGATTTAGGGATCAGTGTCTGTGACTGATGGGAGAAACCTCTCTGGAATTAGACTTGTAAAGGATGTGGAGTGAATAGAGCTTTGGCACTTTATGGAGTGATTATCCCTGCAGTTCAGGGAGGTAACCTTTCTGCAGCTACATTCTGACATTTGCATTCAGGCAAATGCATCATTGGTAATTGCACCTGAGTGTCAAAGCCACTTGATGTGTGTGTTCTAAGCAAGTTATGAATGAGAACTTTCACATTAAGGCATGGGAGGCGAAGAAGAAGTGCAGGGAAATTATAGGAGAAGAGATAATGGAATTGCCCATAAAAAGTAACAACTTGGATTGATGTTTCCTGAACATTCCTAAGGAGTTTGTTCAGATGAAATGACACACTGTGTGTGAAGGTGCCTAACCCAGTGCTTTGTCTTAAAAACCCTACTCCATAGACTCCATCCTGTATGCTTTCCAATTGAATATGCTTGTGCATCCCTCCAGAGGAAGTATTTTAATGAGCCAAGAAAATCAGTGGTGTCATGTGTAGGCAAAATGTTCAAAGCAGAACCTCACATTTTCCTGTTTTCATCTGATTCTCTCCTATCAGGCAAATTTAGCAACAGACCTTTAACTCAGTAGGTATTAAATATAGGATGAAAGATACCAGAAAGACTCCGGGCCCAGAGGTCTCCTAAACTGTGAGGCCAAAAGTGAGTGTTTTGTTGTTGATTTTACATAAAACTCTGAATTAATTTCATTCTCTTGGAAGGAAGAAATATTTTCTGTCAGAGAGAGGACGATAACATTGCCAACCTGTCCGATTTGGCAAATATAGCAAACTATTAGTCAACCACATTGGTTATCTGGCTTTCTCATGGGGACCTATTGTTTACAGAAATCTCTCAGGGGAGAAATAAGCAAACATTCCTCCTGAACTACTGTGATACAATTCACATGGCTTTTCAAGGATATTTACGACCACTGAGGGAAAATCTATGGAAAACTTAAAATCACTATAAAGGTCCCTTTTGGAGCTTCTGAAATTTCTGATATCCTTTGAAGAGCCTGATGATTATTTTCCCATTGACAAAGACATCAGAAGCAAAACCAGTTTATGCTGTGTTGAGTTCCTAATATATTCCTAATACAATTTAGTGAAAACAGAACAAATTTAGGATGAACTGAGCATACTTGAAAAAGAATCAAGATCTGAAATATAATTGAACTATGTTTATTTTCTTATAAAAGCATACTTTAAAATGTGAAATGCTTTTTGAAATTCAGCCAAACAACCTCAGTCTGATGAGTACTCAAATCACAGCTGACAAATCTACAGACTGGAAACACACTGAGACTTCCTCTCCTGGTGGTACCAGATCAGAGTCAAGGCCATTGGACATGAAGAATTTTAGTCTGTTGCTAACCACTGTAGAGAAGGTTAGCACATGCCAAAAAAAAAAAAAAAAAAAAAAAAAAAAAAAAAAAAAAAAAAAAAAAAAAAAAAAAAAAAAAAAAAAAAAAAAAAAGAAAAGATAACATCAATGAAGTGGTGTTGATTTCTGTTGTGAATTAATCTAATTATAACCTTATGGTGGAAAAAAAAGGTGTAAGTATATTCCTTATAGTCTCAAGTCAGAGCAGTCACATAATGCCATATACTGTGTTAAGAATGTGCCAGTTTGCTTGATAGAGAATAGAAGTACATCTCAGAAAGACAGCTGAGGACCAGAAGCACTCTAAACAGAATGGAATCTCTGCTGGTTATAGTACAATGGCAGGAAGGGGTAAATTGGACTGTTCCTGGCTATAATATAGGTATGCTGCATAATAGTTTCTCTTTTTCTCATCTGCCTAATCTTAAAAGAAATAATGAAAATGTGCAGCTTTCCAGAAACAAAGGTGAAGCTCAAATCCTGAAAAGTATGCATAAGAACATAGACTCGTGCAATTTTGGCGATGTCAGGCTCAGCAAAAGGTTCAAATGCCAGAATTGTGATTTTATTGCCCCGCAAGGTCAAAGAAACAGAAGTGAGCATATGCAAGGTAAGGGATGGAAATGATGCCCTTACACAAGATCAGGATTTTGTAAGGGCTGCCTTCTCACTGAAATGGAGAGAGACCCTCCCGGCCTGCCAGTTAAGTTACCTAAGGTTTTCAAAATCTCAAACAAAGTTGTTTAATCCAAGTGTCAAAGTTGTCTTAAATATCATCGATAAGCCATATGGTTTAGGACTTTAGATTTATAAATTTAACAAACAAAAAGTTCCTGATAGATAACATCTCTAATGTCAAAACATAACTGTAGGAATGCTATGACAAGGACTTTTCCTTGGAGATTTCCTTGGAAAATATAACAATAGAATATAAAAATCTACCTTGCAAATAAGTTAGAAGAAAATGCAAGTAAGGAAGAAAAAAGTAGAATGTATAATGGGGGATTACTATGACAAATGGCAGAATTTAAAAAAATAATACCAAGAAATGAAACAAATCATTGAATAACATCAAGGAGTATGTTACAGAACATATTTCAACAAATGAATAGAAAATTAGTAAATAGGCGATGAGATTTTAAAAGTTAGAATTCAATATATAGGTAAAGAAAAGGGAAATATGAAATATCAAAAGGTAAAGAAGGTAGAATGAGAATAACCCAAACTGGAGTTGTAAAAGGCTAGAAAAGAGAGAATATGGTAAAAAAGAGAGTATTCTAACCTATAAATAGTGACAAGAAATGTTCTAGAATAATGAAAGACATGAATCATCATATTGATGAAATTCTCTTTATTATAAAGGATAAATAAAAACAAATCTGTATCTGGCCGCATGTTAGTAAAATTTCCAACAGAGAAAAATGACAAAATAATCTTAAAAGCAACGTTTGTATTCCCCACTCCCCATCCAAAAGTATACAATAACAAACATGAGTAGTGCAATATATGAAAGGCAAATTGTATGGCATCTCATTTATAAACATAAATGCATTTTAAAATATTAGTATATTAAATATAATCACTGAAACATTTATTCAAAATGATGAAAAATTAGCTTAATCTATACTAATGCAATATTAACTGCTAATATTGAGTAAAAAAGAAACACAACTGGAAAATAAGTCCAGAAAATGTACATGGACAATTCAATCCCAATTAAGACTTTGATCTTAGCTATCTGTAAAAGAAACTATTTTCCTTAACCTTATAAAATGTATCTGCCAGTATATTACAGGAAACATTTTACTTAATGGTAAAAGATAGAAACAACTCTTTTAAAGTCAGGACTAGAACAAGGCAACTGTGTAGACTTCTAATGTTCAACATTTTATTGGAGAGTTTAGAAAGAGCAAGAGAGAGAGAGGTTAAAAATTGCAATCTAAAATAAAAGTTTTGTTCAGATGAGATTATTTATTAATAAAATCAATCTAAGAAAATGTTTGAAACAGTACTAATAGTAGTCTGCAGAGATTTTACTGAATTGAATTTCAAAGTAGAAAGTTTGGTACATAGCATTCCTGTGTACCAGCAACAATCATTTAAAGAATTTAATGATCACATCCCCAGTAGCAACAAAAACAGCTATTAGTCTAAATTGAACAAAAAACATGAAAATAATTTTATAGAAAAAAGTCCTCCAAGTTGAAAGGTAAATAAGAGTAACATACAAATAGGGATATTTACACACATGTGAACATAGAGTGTTCATGGATAGATGATGAGAACCAATATTGAAGAGAAGTCACTTGTGCTGGATTTAATACAAAGATTGAATGCACTTCCAACAAAGTGCATTCCAACAAAATTTTTAATCTTTGAGAATTTTACTAGCTTATTATAATATTAACATAGCAAAATAAGTATCCTGGTTTTTTTTTAAAGTTAAGGAAAAATAAATAGGGAAGGTCTTGAAAGTTCTATACAAGTAGAATGATTTATGCTAGATATTGGTGCAGAATTTGATAAATATTAAATCAGAACAAAATAAAAAGCACAGACACAGACTAATGCACACAAGAAACTAAGTGACAAAATGTGACATAATTCAACAAGAAATGAATCGGCTATTCATTAAAATGTTATGACAATTGCCTATCCATATGGAAGATAATACCATTATATCAACATACTATAAACAAAATAAACTACAGATGCATAAAATATGTAGGAGATAAGTGAATTTTAACTTAGAAAAAAATAAGATGATTTAATAAAATGGAAAATTTCCCAAGCAAGCCAAGAATCATAGAACATAGATATTGATAAATGAGAATTTATTTATCTCATTGATAAATGAGAAAAATTCTGCACTAAAAACTGATATTATAACAAAGTTTTTTTTTCTTTAAAGGCAGACCATGAAAAGATAATTGAACAATCATTTGAACCATTTGAGCAGACAATATTAGTTTTCAGGATATAGATATAATTTCTAAAAAACAAGTAAGAAGAGATAAATAATTTGATAATATTTGAACAATGAAGATAATTTTCTGAGGAAGGAATCTAAGTACCCAATGTAAATGTGAAAAGATGCTCTACTTCTACTAATCAGGGAATTCAGATAATCATGGGTTTTCATTTCACACTCATCCAATTGGCAAAAATCAAGAAATCTGTTAATATCAAGTATTGGCAAGGATAAAAAAGGAATTCTCATGTGTGGATATGTAAATTGGAAAACCACTGTATTGGTCAGGGTCCCAGCAGGAAACAGATGGCACAGTCAACAGAAGAAACTGAAGAGGGTTTAATGAAAGGACTATTTACAAAGCTGAGAGTAAGGGTTAAAAGAAATTGATAAGGAATGGTGAAGCACTGTGGGGTTAATACTAGTAGGAAGCTGTTGGTATATTTAGGTCTGATAGTATATTTAGGTCATGACTGGAACAGCTGTGTTTTTTTTGTTTTGTTTTGTTTTGTTTCTTAGGAAGCTAGAACTGTCATCCTTATAGAGAAATTCAGACATACTAGACTCACCCAGGTAGGGAGCCTACTCCTCCCATTTTCTGCTCTCTAATATCTTGTGACCAAATTCAATTAGTGGCTTAAGGTCATTGGAACTATGTTGGTATTGTTCATGAAGACTGCTCTCTTGGGTCATTGAGTAGTGTGGACAATGTCAAGATGGAAAATATGCAGCAGAACCACCCTGGAGAGAAATGTGGTGTAGTTAGTAGCTTTGAATATATACACATCCTATAACCTGTAGTGCCATTTCTAGCTATATTCTCAACAGACTCATGCATGTAGACAAGAAAACCTGAGTATTTTTGCGCATTGAAGCATTGCTTGTTGTAACACAATATCTTGCAAAAAATGACCACTAATGGAAAAATTGTATACATATCAGATAATAATATGATTGAAAGCAATATAGTAATAAACATGAGTGAACTAGAGTTCATCATTAATAGAAAATCTAAAAATACAGGTGCTGAAATTAGTAAGTTGCAAAAGACTATAATTTAGTCTTCTAGGTAGGATTTTAGTTTTTTTGTAGAAAAAACACATTAACAGGTTTCTTTCTCAAGGAAACTTTGCATATGTAGTAACAATAAATTTTCCTATACAAAAGGGAATGCTAATGATGTTTATCTTTTGTTTTGGAAACAAAAACATAAAGGCACAGATGCCTTCATGGGCACCAGTAATTTTTTTTTATTTAGATTTGAAAAAATCTCTATGAATTTTCAAGTATAAATGGTTTCAGTGCTTGTTTTTTGGAGTAGTTTTGTTGGTTTTATAAAGCCTATGATAATTTTCAAATTGGCTGCATGATTCCATCAATAATTTTATAATTTCCTTTAAAGTTTCTAAACAAAGACCAATCACTGCAGTCAATTGATACATCTCTTTTAAAATAAAATTTCTTTGCAGTTTCTTTTTACTCTCATAGTTGTTGAAGAAACTGGGCCTTTGTAGAGTGTTTCACATTTATAGTTTGCAGCCTATAAATTATTTAACATTTATCTTTATACCTACATTTCCTAAACACTGGTAGGCAGTCCTAGAGTTCTGCTTAAGTACTGATTTTATATTTGCCAAGAGTGATTCAGAAGTTTTGTCTTATTATAGGAAGCAGCTAATGTCCTGTCTTTGTTTTTTGAGGGGAAAAACATTAATTATGAAATTTCATTAGGTTCCCTGATGAATTTCTACATAAAATAAAATCAGACTACATAAAATGGAAAAATCTCACACATGTACTCTTAGCAAAGTACACATTGTAAAGACTGATAAGGATTGAGAGACTAATTTCCTTTCAGTGCCTGTTTACAAAAAAACTGAAACTTGCCTTGATTAGCTCTGCTTATGATTTCCATAGACATAAGCAAGAAATGACTGAGAAAACTAACTAGTCTTACAAGTTGGTTTAGTTTGGACTTTGACTATATGACTGGACTAGTTTTGTCTGCTCAGGGGATTTTCAAGGTTGATCATTTTTTGTATTTGATTGTAACAAATTCTAATTGAATGCTCTTCTTTATATTCCTGGTCCTTAAATACAATCTACCCACAATCTTCAACAGACTTGCCTATACTTTGTGACAGTTAGCTTGTCCTCAATTCCTCAGTTACTTCCAAATAAGCTCATTTTTTAAATTTACCTTAGTTTTCCTCTATATTTAGCCCAACAGACCTGGTTGCAATAATTTAAAAAATTAAAGGTATAAGATTATCTAAATCTACAGTTGTTTAAAGAAAAAAACAGGTTAAGAAAGGCGGTAACAACAGCAACAAAAATAAACTATACTTTAATCAAATACTTTCTAATTTGTTAGTTTCCCCAGTATCAAAATAATATATATTATACTGAAGAATTAAAGGAAAAATAAAAAAGAAGTAAAGACATAAAGTTAAGTATGTAGGCTTATGATACCAGAACTTGTGATTGCTTCATTTTCAAAAATATCATAAAAAAAAAGTTTTTTCTTTCCTTGGGAAATATAGTCAGAAATCCGATTTCTTTTCATAACAATCTTTCTGGTTGTTCTGAGATTACCAATCTCAGAATCTGATTCTGCTTAGAAAATAAGTGGGAGAGAGATCTTGCCACTTTCTCAAGTTGCCATTGTAATTACTCTCCCATTCATTCAAAGGGCAAATGTCATCCCACCACTGTCTACACTTAACAGCATGAGTGAGAGCCTCTACATGGTACCAGAATATACATGAATTTTAGAATCAAGCAGACTAGAATTCAAATACTTCTGTAGTCATCAATTAGCTGTGAAGACTGCAATAGGGCATTTACCTTATCTATGCCTTAGTTTCCTGTTCTACAAATAAGGATGGTAACACCTACTTCCCAAGTTTCTGTGAGTATTGGAAGTCTAAATAGCACCTTATCCCATATGAAGCACAGGAAACATTGCCCAATTTTTTTTCACATATTTGATAATGACAAATGAAAATATATATTATTATTCATACAATGAGTATTTTATCAATGAATCCTTGTTTCTGGTGTTTCCTTACCTCCTTAACTTCCCACATGTTTTATTATTATGCATAAATATAGTAAAAGTGTAAACAGGCTAGTTCAAAATTACTGCTTGATAAAAACTACTAAGAAGAGAGAATCAAACATATAGTAGATATGAAGTGATAGTAATTGTGAGCACTCAGAATATTTTAGATTAGAAAAAAATAAATGTTTTAAAGTCAAGGATACTTAACTATTTGGATTTTATTAATGTATTTTTAAAAGTGTAGCCTAGGCTAAATGATTTATGACAGCACTTTGTAGTATATTAGTAAGTGCCCTGTAGTATATTTTGTAAATAGAGTGACATTTTAGCGATAAGAGCTCTCATTACATGTCTGTGTTATTAAATCATTCCTCCAAAGACAGGTTAAACTGCCAGGTTTTGGGTAAGAATTATAGGGTTTATAGATTCATGAAGTGAAAATCAACATGCTTGAGCAGTGTAATGTATATTCACTGTGAAGGTGGGATACAGGAGAACAAGAAATGATTACAATACTAAAGATACAAAAAAGTAAGAAAAAATTTTGCATGTATAAGCCTTCTTCAAGTGACTTACTGCCATACTTTGCTTAAATAAGAATAATCTATCTTTATCATCATTATCATTTCCGTTTGACTTAATAAAGAAATGGTGACCATCTTGGAGAATTTTCATTAAGGACTTTAATTCAAATTGAGATTGGGACATCCTGCTGGCCAGGTTGTCAGAGAGAGCTGAGGGCTGTATTTGAGTTGGAGTTCTGGCAGTTATCAAAAGAAATGAAAATAAGATCAATCAAATATACTTTCTGATGAAAAATTACTGTTTCCCACACAGCAGTTACTACATTTCATTTCTTAGGGAATTGAACCAAAGAAATCCATGGAATGCCAATGTGGCAATCTGATCTGATTTGACACATGGACTCAATGTAAGTCAGACCTGTACCCTAAAGGAGCTAGTGAGAGTCAATTGTGCTTCCCAGGAGACTCATTAAGCAAGTCCCCTCACATGAGTACTTGTTCATGAAACAAAGGTAATAAGCATGTAGTTCCTTTATAACCAGGCGAGTATTGATTATTGATTTTTCTATTCAGGATAGTGATAATCGAAGTCCTCGTTTCCTACCACTTTTTGTCCTATAGAACCTTGCTTACAAATGTCGGGCTATGGAACACCCAGAGAGAATTTTCAGCATGTTAAAAGTATCGGGGGCACTGATCTCTTAGGAACGGCATATTGCTTTTGGAAAGGTAGATATAAATGGTTCTTGATCTTCAGTTTGTAGCAGCATGACCTAGAGAGAATGCTGAAACAGCAATTGTTGAACTCCCCACCACAGAGTTTTTTTGATTCAATAGTTTCTGGGATGGCTTCGATGAATTTGCATTTCTAACCAGTTCCCACTTAATAAGAGCTGCTGCTGCTGAGAACAAAATTTTGATATGCTTTGGTATATAATAAGCTGTGGACATCAATTCCACAATTTCCCTTATCCTGACACTTAGAGAGTGAAAAGGTCTTTTGAGAAGCCCTAGGAATGTCCATAGAGTCTTGCAAGCAAGGTCGTAAAACTACAGCTTTGAATAAGACATAGACCATCATTGCTTTTGATGTGTCTAAAAACTAAATACAGAATTCTGATAGTGTGATGACTATGACGATATTGTGATACTGTGACCTTTATGGAGTTCACAGAGGAGTCTCCTTGGAGAATGCTAATATCTACACTTATTTTCCTGATATCTCCACTGAATTAAAGCAAAACCCAAAATACTTGTAACTTTTGATTCTGTACCCTCTTCCCTGAAATTAGTGGCAGTCCTTCCTTAGCATATACAACCTGTCACCTATCTGAATTACTCACAGAACTCTTTTCCACTTTAAAAAATGCAAATATGACTATGTTTATCTCATTTCTAAAATTTCCGTAGTGTTCAGGAGCTTTTTTCCTTCATGAACTTTTCTAGTCTGTACCTTTAACCTCCAAACATGCCAATATGCACCTAAACACTTTATTTTCCAGTCTGGTGGAGAACCTTTTACTTATCCTGACCAAAGCTTTTCTCTTTTACCTGTAAGATATTACATGTTTTTTTTTTTTCCTCTTGCTAGCTATCTAAACTCCTTCCCCACTTGCCTGAACCTTGGGTTGTAAACATCCAAATTATTCCAGTAACTCAATATTGTGGTTCTCTGTAAAGTCATTCTTGATCATTCCTGGCAGATGAGCACCTATTTTCCTGCATTAGAATCATTTGGTAGATATACCCTTAAGTATGATAAGCTAATTAGTTATCTGATTATCCATCCTTTATACTAGACTGTGAATTCCTGGATGACAGAAACTATAAATCATTTTGTAATCATAGTGCTTACACAAAGCTAGGTGTAGTAGGTGCTCAATCAATTGGTTGTTAAGTGAATAAATGAAAAAATGGGAATAAATGAACAAAAGATATGTAGTTATTTCTACCCTCGATATTACCATAGTCTAGCACTTTTTTACTTACTACCAATTTTAAATATCTAGGTGAAAGAAGCTGACTTGAATCTAGAATTTATTATGTATCCTCTAAGCTGTGACTTGGTGGGGGCAGGTGTGGAAAGTTTAGCACAGAGCTATGAAATATGTAGTTTTCTCTTATCAACTGTGGGTAGGCAAGTTAATCACCAAGAAAAGAGAAGCAAGAGTAAAAATGATAGATTCATGTTTTTCTTTTTTCTTCTTTCAGAATTGCAAATATCACTGATATTAGTATAATGACATTAATGTATAAGAATAATAACTAGAAAACAGAAAATAAGACATGAAAGAGTCAATAAAATTTGGGGAGTTGAAAAGCTAAAGGAATAATAACCAATTTATGAAAGTAGGAAAAATGAAAACTTAACTTCAGAGGGGGATTTTTGATGAACCAATTTACTCTATGGAATTCTGAGAGTATCAGTGATTGGAGGCAACCCAGATCGTCTGGAGGATTATGTATAGAGTTGTACTTCCACAATCTTTTCTAGTATTTCCTGGGGAAATGAAACATTTTTCTGAGTCCAAAGAGAAGTTATAAAAACAGGAAAATGAGTTACAACTTTCCCACTAGAATTAAGCCTTAATGATTACCATAGAAGTGTTACAAGTTTGAAGAAATAGACAGATGTCAAGTATGAGTAGGAATCACAGAGTTAGAGGACAAGGCTGACATTTCTATAACTGGGATGAGAACAGGGAGGAATGAAAAGTCAAGATCTAATCATTGCCTGTTGTTTCTGTGTGTTTTTCTGATCCTATCTGCTCATAAGTGGGTGTTGTTTTACAAATAAAGTAAATATAAATATTGTTATATGCATGTATACTTTATATAAATCCTCAGTGTATCGATCTAAGAAATAACATGTTCAAGAAGCCAAGCAAGTTCTTAAATAATTAAAATACACATGTGATTTTGTGTAGTGCTATTAATAGTATTATTATAGAGGAATGTGATTTATTGATATATTTCTCAATAAAGTTAGCTGAATTTTTCCACTGTTTGAAAATACTACATAGACTACCATGGTGTGTAGATAAATTAACAAAAAAAAAAAAAAATACAAACAGAAGATAAGATTATCCTTGTGGAATACTCAGAGAATTAGGAACTGATCTATAATCTGAATCAAGAAACAACATAGATTTTAATGACAAAGCCACATTTGGGACAAGCAGATGAGATAATTTCATCATTAAAAAGAAAAGTACACTTTTATGAAGCAATACATAACATAAACTACAACTTACTATTTTCTTGAGGGTTGTATTCCTTTTTCGTTTTAAAATTGAGTTATTTGATTAAGATAACATTGGGTTACACCACTGTATATCTTCTAGGAGTATAGATTCACATAATTTTAAGTATTATGTTCCACCACTAAAGCTCCCATAGTTCTCTACTATTGCCCATTATTTCTCCTCACTTTGTTCCCCACCACCTGCTTCTCATACACTAAGCTCATATTTGTAGTCAGATTTCCAGGGTATGTATCAGTTTGGTTTTGTCTGTTCCTTTTCTTTCTTTCTTTTAATTCCACATATGATTGAAATCATTCCAGTTGTCATTCTCTATGCTTATTTTGCCTGGTATAACCCCTTTTCATTTTTTTCATGCTGCAATGAATTAAAAGTTTTCATCATATTTTTAGTTAAGTAGTATTCAGTATTACACACACAGACACAGATATACACACAGCCCACATCTTTAACAACTCATAGGTTCTTGGGCACTGAAATTGTTGGAATAATTTGACTATTGTAAATAGTACTTCAGTGAACATAGCAGTGCTTATACCCCTTCAAATTAATGTTTCTATTTTTTAAACTTTGGTTGGATGAATAGATGCTTTTCTTGTGGCTCCCAGGAAACACAGTTGAAGAAAAAGACTCAGACTATGGAAGAAACATTTCTAGTGATGATTTTGCTTGTCTAAACCTGTTGGAAAGAAAGTATCACAACTGGCATGCTATGGTAATGACCATGCAAACTATATTCATGATCATGTTGGCACAATGATCTCAATATGGGTAACACCCACAGCCTGGAGACCCAATTCTATGAATCACACTTCAGAAACCTAGCTTCTAGCTCCCAGAAGACTGGCTGAAGTAACCACTGGAATCTAACTAAGCCAATCAGGTCTTCTCTCCCAACAATTTAGAATTGGGATTACATTGATGGTACCTTTTAACTGTGTGACTCTAAAGGAATGTTCTGTAGACTTAGGATGGAACATACATACTCAAGGTAGACAAGGAAGTTTATAGAATGATATGCCTGAAGTCAGTACATTAAAGGAACCATGGTTAACCAAACCCAGAGCTACATGGGCGCGCACACACACACACACACACACACACACACACAGTTCCTACAGCTAATTTTTTTTAATGGACTTTAGCAGCATTTCTTCTTAGTTAAGTCAATTTAAATTTGATAGGTTTTCATTCCTTGCAAAAAAAAAAATCCTTAGCTGAGATAATAAAGGGAAATATCCATGGTGTTTACTTGAATGGCGAGCTGGAGGAACCATTTCTTCATTTCTCTGTTTTAACCAGATCTGTGTTTCTGAGATGTTGCCTCCAAGGGAAACAACAACTTACTAGCAAGAACTTCATAAATAAACAAGCAAAGAGTTTTCAATTTCTTTCTTTTGAAACATTTCTATATAAATAACGTTCTCCAAGTCTCGATAAATCCTAATAGGGGCTATTCAGTTTTACTCAGTATTCTGTAGCATAGGAAAATGGACATTTCTCAATTTAATAGGCTCTGCAGTGTATAAAAAAACAAACAAACTTTATATCAGCAGATTATTTATTTGTATATATTAACCAGTATTATAGGTGGACATCTTAGATTATCTTGTGGGGTTTTTGTTGTTGTTGCTGGAAATGTAGATTATAACTCTGAGACTAATTTTTAATCTCTTTTAAAAGATTTAGTAGATACTGAAGTTAGTAGTCTATTTAGTAGATACACTCTTGATATCATTGCTGCAGCAGATAGGTTATCATTATTCAGTGAAAGCTAATGATAATTCTAAAATTGATTTCAGTAAATTCATCATCACTACTTTCCCCTTTAGAAGAGTGAAAAGATCTGGTTTCTGGCTGAAGCCAGACTGCACTCAATAATAGTCATTTAAGAAAAATTTTCTTGTTGAACCTCTCCTTTGGCACATGCTTTGTTAGTGCTTAATGGATATTTATACATAGGTGATTTCTAGAACTAGTGTGAGCTTTTGTTTTATGAAATTTAGGACAGTTATTATTTTCTTATTTTTATATGTTTATGTGGAGATAAATAACCAGCTTATTCCTGGGTACATGGTAGATATACAGTAACTGTTATTTTTCTTGTAATTATACATACACATGAACAAATTAATTTGAGTTATTTGGCATCCATTTGAGCACTGGACTAAAAAAAAGTGCAGGCAGCAGGAGGGGAATGTAATAATTACCAAAGGAATAAGAAGCCTGAAAAGTGAGAGTAAGTCAAAGACTGAGAATTAAGAATTCATTACAATGTTGCAGGCAGAGCCCCTTCAAGGTCCTGATCTGAATAGAGTGATGCACCTAAACATAAGGACAGAGGGTCTGTGTGTGACTGATGAGCGGTCAAAAGGCCTATTACTATAGCCTCACTTTTTTTACTTCTTTCTGGATTGGCTGTTTTTTGTAGTGATTGCCCCTTATTTCACAGAATTCTAACAAATTAATGAGCATTTTCCTATCCCACTTGAGAAAAGAAGAACAAATCAGGAATATAATGCAATTTTAAAGCATGATGATATACTCAGGCAGAGGTGGACAATCTAACCAAGAGCAGGGAAGGAGAATCAAGAAAGCTGGTATGATCACTAAACACTACACAGAAAACTGAGGATCACAAGTAGCTCAAGAATTAATGTCCAGCCTCTACCTCCATCCAACTGTACTTTTGCATTCCACAGTTTGTTACCCTTGTCAATGGAGGTCTGAAAATGTTCAATAAGGCATTTGAGAGAGAAGAGAGAATGACCACATTACTTATATCCTATTAAAGTATATTGTTATATTGTTTCTATCTTATTATTAGTTTTGAATTTTTAGTGTCTAATTTATAAATTAAACTTTATCATAGGTATGTATATATAGGAAAAAAGATAATACATATAGAATATCTGTACTATCTATGGCTACAGACATTCACAGGATATTTTGGAAAGCATACCCCACAGACAAAGAGGAACTCCTACTTACCAAAAAATATAGAGGAAAGGGCCATTAATACTTGACATACTTTAGTAAGATAAGTAGTAAATCATAGTAATCAGAAAGTTTTTTTTTTCATAGAGAGCAAGTAAAATTCTGAATATCTAATTACAATTTTTGATATTCTTTAGAATCCAATAATATGGGAGAAAGTATCCCTGAAATTAATGAATAATAGACAATATATTCTATATAAAATTAAGCCAACTTTTAATACTATGAATAACTCATTTCTCTAAGCAAATACTAAGACATTAAGAGGTTGTAAGAGCACATATCCACAGGCACCAATACAAATACTATTTCAGTTAAGTACTTCTGGCACATGAACTAGTACTAAGGGGCTATAAATTCCTTTCAACATTTATTTAAAAATTCATAAGGTAAGCACAGCAGGAAACTGTGTAGAAAAGCATATTCAGTTGTTTGCGTTATTGCGTTGACTCCAAAAAGGCTGTTTTGGGTGATGTGGTCCTGCAGTCAAACAAAAGCATACAATTATATAAAGGTTAGTGATTCAATTTGTAATTAGAGAATAAAGAACAAAAGTGGATTAATTAAAGATTGATTCATCTCCCCACTTAGTAATAGAAGTCCCGGTCAATATAGGTATATGGACTAATTTATTAGTGTAATTTAGTGTTAATATTATATCTGACTCCACTCAAGGTGTTTTATTTATATCATCAATTTTTCCTAATTAAAAATTATTTTCTGTATAGTCTGTGGACTATTGTTGCCTGATTTTATATTTCTCACATAAGAAGGGAAATATCTCATCATACTTTCCTGCAGGGTTGATGCATGGGTTTGTTATGGGACTGTTTTGAGGTCAGGCCAACCCCCAGAAGCAAAGCAGTGAAATGCCGCTGTCACCCTCTCCTCCCAGTGTCTCCGCTATTCAAACCTTTTACCCAATTTCCCTTTGAACTGTTTGAAACTTTCTTCCAGGTTTCAATCATTCCTGAACATTATGTGACGTAACTCTGCTCTCAGATTTTTATGGTTTGAACACTCATTTCTTTAAAGATGTTCTTTATGAGCAAAATATATCATTTTTAATATGGACACATTTATGACTCTACAATTTGCTTTTAAAATTAGTAAAAAGTAGAATAATATAAAATATTCCTCCCACCACAATAGTAAAAATGTGATGTGTATATCCTACCAAATGTTAAGTGTATATCCTACCAAATGTTAAGTGTATATCCTACCAAATTACTTGAAATAACAAAATTTATATTGCTGGGTGGATCACAATCTTGAAAAACCTAAAAAAAGAGATTAGTTTTACCTGATTATGAAACACACAAGCCTGATGATCAAGTAATTCTATCATTACATCTTAGTGAATTAGGTAAATTCTGATTCATGCACATAGAAGATATGGTTAGAAAATTCACAGTCACATAGATCTTAATACAGCAAATTGAATATATGACTCTCTTCATTCAATTGTATAACATAGCATCAAAGACAAATGAACTATGGCTAAAAATGTTATCAGAGATGAATTACTTAAATATGACAGTGAAAATGAAAGACATTTAAATCATTGCATAATTCCATTTATATAAAATTCAAAGGCAAATAAACCAAATAATATATTGTTAGGGACATGCACAGGAAGAAGAGCAAGATAGTTATTTTCATGTTGGTGCAGATAGTAGCTATTCTTGCAGACCAAATGGGACATACAATTAAGGTAACTGGATCACGGTTACCTTACCTTGTATATTAATGGTAATGTTTTTATTTAGTATAAATTTTGATGACTATTTGTTGCCTTTGTTATTCTCTAAAATATATATGCAGTTTTACACACGTATGAATATACTTCATAACCAAGAAAAGTCTCCTATTACTGAAAGGCCTTTCAAGGAGAATACCTTTCAAGGAGATCTACCTATTGTTGACAAATCTTCAGTGAAAATGACAATTTAATTCCTAACACTTGTACACACAATCTGCCAGGAGAAACAGTATTATATTCGTTTATGCATCAAAGATTTCTAAAAGAACATTAAATACCAACTCCTATGCTAGTTATTTTTGTAATAAACATGAATATATCCAAATCTGATTGAAGGAAGTACAAGGTCTTGATAGAGCAAAAGCATGTAAATAAATTGCAGAGTGTTAAGTTTACAAGAACACTGTCAGATCAGAAAAATTCACTCCCTAAAGAGAACACTATTAAAATTCTTAAACAACGATTAGTGCTGGTTTTCTAGGAATGAGCACATTGCAAGGGACAGATGTCAGAGGGATGCACTTAAATGTGGTTCTTTTTTTTTTTTTTGCCTTTTATTATTATTTTATTATTTATTGTCAGGAACTGCCGATAACTGATCAGGACTTGTGCTATGGACAAAGAAAACTTCATCTCACTATCTTATCTGTCTCCAGAACACTGAAGATCTAATGGCATTATTATTATTTTAATTCAGTTTATTGATTTGTCACAATTGTGCATTAACTGATCCCTCCATATCCCCTCTCTCTATCCCCCCCTTCAGTCACTCCTCCCATTTTTCTGCAAATTGTTGGTTGGTTAAGTTGATGTTTAGTTGTTGGTTGTTTGGCCTGTTGTTCTCTTCTGATATATGGTAAATGTGTGTTGTTGTTGTTGTTGTTGTTTGTTGTTTTTTTTTTTTTTACCCCGGGGCTTTCCCACTTCACTAACATTTGTTAACTAATCTGATCTTTTGTGCTCTTCACCTCCCCTGCCTTCTTCCCCCTCCTCCTCTCTCACTCCATGGTTCAGTCCCATTGGTTGTTTTCATTCTTTCTTATTTGTTTGTTTGATTTTCCCATGGTTCTTAACTCACACTTCCCTGCTGCCCTCATGGTGAGGCCAGAGTCTCTTCCATAATGTGGACAAGAGGAGGTGATGAGAATGATAGAAACTGAGATTATGAAAGTACGCTGCTGAAAGGGTTTTTCTTCCATTCTATGGTATTCAAATTCTAAGTGATGGGAAACCATGAACAATTTTAAACAGGCAATGCCACATGAAGAATCATTTCCTGGAGCTTACGGTTAAAGGAAAAGGGAAATACCTCTTCAAAAGAAAGAGCATGTAAGCACCAAACTGAAGCACACAACTATGGGGCAGGAGCAAAAGGGAGGGAATGGAGGGGAGGGTGGGGAGTAGTAAATCCCTGGGATTACAATGATGTGAAATTTATATATAAATAAATGAAGAAAAAAAGAAAAAAAGAGCATGATGGTGGAAAATGAAGGTGACTTGTAAAAAAAAGTCAATCAATTGAAACATTTAAAATTGGTGTATGATTAAGATATGGATAATTGCTTTTTCCTCACGTGCCTTTCTTTTTCGTATAAGGATCTTTGAAGATTGCTTTGGGTAGACTGGGATTCAATAGGAGTTTTTGCCTAAGGTTTCCTATTTTTATTGTGAACCTAGAAAAATGTCCATTATGCATATCTTGCTGCCTTTGATTTCATGACTTTTTAAGGAGTAACTTATAATACTGACATAGAGGTCATATACAAGTCCAAGTCCATGTGGTTCTATGTACTGTAGAGTATCTATTCCACAAGACTATTACTTTGAATGTGAGATGGCATTACTGGCATTAAGCTATTGAACAATAATATCTAAACTCATTACTACTATTCTAATAGAAAGGTGCAAAAAAATCCTGCAATATTTTGATAGTCTTGCTTACATCTTATAGGTCACTGAACACTTGGTTACAGAAAACAAGAATATGAAGCACATAGCTAGTTGCTAGGTCTCAGCAAAAAAAAAAAAAAAATTGGCAGATCTTAAAACCTACCTGTCAAAATCTCTACATGGATCTTTCCAGTTACATTATGAGGGTCTTGAGTCAGACTCTAGAAGGGTTTCTTTGGAGAACTATCTCGCTTCCAAAAGATTGGACTCATACCTGTACATCTACACCCATTTTTTGCCAAGTTGGTGTCAGAATTGTCGAATCACACTTTACCAATTAGCTATTATCAGGTGAAAAAAATTTTAGTCAGATATCAACATTAAGATTATTACTACAAAAACCAGGACCCTATATTTAGATTGGGGGTCAGTGGGAAAACACTCCAAAATTTCTTTTTTGAAATAAGAAATATTTCCTCTCTTAGAGGTATTTCTTTCTTGCATTTTTTCATTGCAGAGAATGTCAGCAAAATTTATAGCTATGATGGATGTTCTTCTAAAAGTTCCAAGAGGGACACATCATTGACTTGGTCTTTAAAACTGATATAGTAAAGATATTACCATATGGTGCTTCCTATTACATCACTTAACCTGAATTTTTCTTAGGTTCCAAACTGATAGTATCATTAATATCATTTGCTCTACTAATGTATTTTGTGACCAACTTAAAGAAGAAGAGTATATCATTTTCAAGCATTGCAAAAACACTAAACAAAACTTATAACTAAACTGATCTAAATCATTTAAAATTTCTTAAGAATAACAATATATATTCTTCATCTCCTTTGTTCCCAGTGTCTGATCTGAGGACCAGCAGAATCAACACTTTCAGAATCTTGTTAGGAATGTAAATGCTAGGTTCTAGCCCAGATCTACTGAAACAGAATCTGTGTTTGAGTGAGGTCTCCAGGATACCTCCAAAGTTTAAAGTTCCAAAAGTCCCTCTAAGGGTCAGCTTTACAAGTGTACTACTCTAACAATGTCATCATGTTAGGTATAACTTCACCCAGGTAAAGTTCCTGAATTCTTTACAGGAAATGTCATTGTAGTTTAGCAAAGATCAAATTTAGACTCTCATAGTAAAAATAACTCAGTTGAGTTATATTGTACATAAATGGAAAAGTAATTTCTATGGCAACCCAGATTTCCTAGGAGTTTAGAATTAGGAAATTGAGAGGTAATCAGTGTAGTTAGCTAAGGTGCAATTGCAATGGATGAAATCGTTTGCCAAATGGCAAATGAGTAAATGGCTATAATTTGACACCAAACTGAGGTTCCAGTTGCTTTTTCAATGGTAACACATGAAGTATCCACTCCCAATTTTGAGATAGTTATGACATGATGATATATAAAAGTCATTTTGATATCTGAGAAAAAAGTTGCCCAAAATATCCTTATTTATAGCACAAGGAATAGAATCATCAGGCACAGCTAATTTGTAAATGTCTAAAAACACACAATGATGGCATCCACACTGAACACACAAAAATGTTTTGAAATGAAAATATCCCTGGAAGAGATAACTTATTGTCACTAACATATCATGTAAATCAGGATTTAATCATCCTATGACCGAATCAATCAAAATATTTTGTTGTTGTAATGCTAGTGGCTTGACTTATGTCTAGAAGTCACAGACCAGTGTAACAAGACTTCTGTTACTATGAAGTAACAACTTAGAGCTATGTCACCCCCTGAGTTGCTGTTCTTACACACTGAACTCATTCAAAAAGTATAGAAGTCGGGGAAAGAATGAATTCCTTTCATGACACTGGAGAAGTTGTTTTCCAAATATATTCTCTCCCCAAAATGCTTTGGTTTCAGTGGTTTAAATACAAAAAAACTTTAAGAAAAATAAAAATTTTGTTCCCAATGAAGTTTTCTGCTATCTGACAAAAATCATCTATGAGTCTTCCTTGAGGCCCTGGTCTGTGCAGTGGCCTGAATGTATGGTAGTGGTTCATTGATGAAGCACAACCACTTCAAACAATGTGGGAGGCATTTGCCTTTGTTTCCCACTATACATACATAAGAACTGAGACCTACACTGATAGTTTTTGCAATATCAGTTTTCCAAAATCTGTGTCTTGTCTTTGAAATTTCATTTAACAGGACCCTGACATCTCTATCTCCTTTTAAAAATTCTTTTTTCATCATTCAGCTTGCCTATCAAAATCCTATCCACTCTTCAAGGCACATTTCTAATTTTACCTCTTCTATGAAACAAGTTGTAAAACTTCTCAGCACTCCTAAATTTGCAATGTTATCTCCTCTACGGGTATTCATGTAGTAGCTTCTCTTTTATGTTCCTTTATTAGATTATTCCCTCCTTCAGGATGAAATAAACTTTATTCAATTTTGCATTTGTCATACAAAACACAGTGACTTGCAAATAATAGTTACCTGTCAAATATTTATAGGACCTAATCTGATTACCCAGTTCCCAACACTTCACATTCCTGTTGTTGAGTAGCTGCACTATTTTCACACCTCTAGCATCCTGCTGCTGATTCTGGGTCCTGTGACTCCCAATACCTATTGCAATAGTGTCCTCATTCCAACTACATGAATTTTGTGCTGGAGGATGGAGGTCTTGTTTCTCACTTTCCTGATGAGATCTTGAGTTCACTTTGACTTTTGCAATTTACACTTGAACTGAGCTTTACTCTAACTTCTGAGCTAATTTCTGCACTCACACTTCCACACACCTGTCCATGGCTAGCTGTTGCTAGCATGTTTTTGTCTCTTCCAGGTTTCAAGACCTTTGCTAAGGCTGGGAAGACCAGCTGTCCTGGTCTTAGTCATGATAGTCCATCAAGATCTATGCTACATGGAGAGCACCTAAACTCTACCTTATCATAGGCCACCATTCATAGGTCTTAGCAGATTATTCTGAAGAGGTAGTTATGTTATAGATGAAAAATAGTACTGACTCATATATGTATGGTTTCTTATATGAAAACTCTCATTCCATTCTAGAGGGAATGTTCTGCTAGAGGCTTTGGAATGGATGCAGTAATATTTTAGGGAGATTGAAAGGGTAAGATGCAGCCCTCTTGTCTTCAAAGAATTCCTTAGCATTAATTAGACATACTAGTTCTTCCAGTTACCAGCAATTTGATTTTGTTCAAGTCATGTTGGCTATACCAGTTTCTTAGTTGTCAAAAGGAGAACAATTATTCTAACCCTCAGAGTGTCTGGCATAGTTCATACACACATATTTCATGCTTAATCAATGGTAGTAAAAAGCTTGCCAAAATTGTCTCTTCTTCATATACTAATTTGCATTATAAACTGAGTTCATATTTTAGATCTGGTTTCTCAAACCTTGACTTTTTCATTTAAGGTCATTCAAATAACTTGGGAAGTTGACAGCTTCCTGCTCCCCAAATTCTTATTTAATTAATCTACACTGGAAATGAAGGAAGAAGTCAGGATTTTTTAAAAAAAGATTCAAATATACAGTCAAGGGAAAGAAAACTTTAATGATCAACCTGAGTTCAACTTCAGTCTTTCCCTTTCATTTAAATGATAGAACTCACCTGTGTACTCTGGAAACCCTACACCTTCTTACAGCCCTTACCTATATCGGGATCTTAGATTTCTGACCACAAAGATGCTGTGATCTAGGCTAGAAACTCTGGATAACTAGTATCAAACAATTGAATCCTTCCCAGAGATGTTATGAACTTCCTTTAGAAACATAAACTAAGAGTTCACTTGAAAGTTGTTTGGGGTAGATGTAGAACATCTGATACCATGACATTACTAAGAAGGATTAAGTTTTAACTCTGAGAGACAATATTAAATGTATTCCTGTCCTAGATACATTGCTTGACAGTGACATTGCTTGACAGTATGGGCTTATGGGGAAAATTAAATAGCGTATGACTATTAAGCATTTAGAGCTTTTTAAACTCCAACTCCTCTAGAAAAACCAATGCTCTCAGTTCAACTGGGGGACAAAATAATCTCTCATATCATTGATGTCTGAAATATCAATATCCTAGAGACTCCCATGTATTTCTTTGCAATTCAGTGTATGTCTAAAACTTGTTTTTGAATTACTTTGGATCCCTGTATCAGTCTTTGAATTTACTTAATGTGATAAACACTGAATATGAAAAGATGCTATCATGACTCTAAGAGCTCTCTGATATGCACCTGGTACTACCCACAAAACAATGATCTCCAGTAATTCCCAAGCCCATAGTGAAAAGAGAGACACAGGCATGTGAATATATGGTCTATGCACCTCCTGAGATTTTATGAATTTCCCTAGCTTTTGAGAAATCCTTTGGTATTTCTTTGGAGGCCAAGATGGAATAGAGATCATTCAGTGGGTCAACCTACCATTCACACTTATTTGGCTCTGGGAGATATTTAAGAAATTAAGTGGAGGAGTAAGTGGTGAAGTGTGCCAAGGATATGAGATTTAAAGATAGATGATATTAAAAACTTCTCCAGTGGAGTAAAAACAAAATTTTTTTGTATTATGAATCTCCTTGGATTAGCATTTCTTTTCTCATGTTTTAGTACCTGTAGATTCTGGTGGAGTTGATGCCACTGCTGACTCCAGGCATGAACTTCATAACATAGCAGAGCCATTCTCAGGACTTCTTTTAGAATCACTGTGAAAGCAGCTCTCTCACCTCTAGAGTAGTTAGCTGAAGTGATACAGGCCTAGAGTTACTCAGAGCCTTAATTTCGATGATTTTATAAAAACATGGATGTACTTATAAGAAATCATATTAGCAGAAACAAGTCAAAAAGAAAAAGACAGAAGCCAAATGGTTTCACTAATATATGGGATATAGTGAAAAAATAAAAGTCTTGAGGAAAAGCCAAAACAAGCTAAGCACCAAACTGAAGCATACAACTTTGGGCAGGAGGGAAAGGGGGGGAATGGAGGGGAAAGTGGGGGAGGGTAAATCCCTGGGATTACAATGATGTGAAATTTATATATAAATAAAGATTAAAAATGTAAAAAAAGTTTCTAATGTCTGATGAGAGTAATTCAAGAAAAATTATACCTTGAAAGAAGAAAAGCTCAAAAGTTGTAAGAAATAAAGTATCCTGATAACAATGTCCTCCTACTCTGCTTATAAAATATTCAAGGCATTCAATTATCCCATAGCTTTGATATTTTTAGTAGAAAAAAATAGATGGCATTAACTATTTGTTTCAACTTTGAAAGTTTAACATACATACATATCTACAGATATGTGTAGATTGGATGTGTATAGACAGTTGTCATCTGAAATAATCCACCTATTCTACTCCAAAGAGGATGTAAGGTAGTGTTAGTACTAATTGACCCAAATCAATGGAAGAAATGGTCTATATTATTCTTTGTGATTCATCAAAGCTTGAAATCAATCTTAGTTTATCATCAACCTAATTTCAGATGCAGATTGGTAGGTGGATAACAAAACAGAGAGAAATTCTTCATATCTTTGGATATTGTTTCTCAAAAATTATCTCAATAATTTCCTCCAAATAAAAGACCATATCTGCAGTAATAATTGGCAGAAAGAGAAGTGTCAAGGGAAGATATGTTGAATAATGAAATAACAGCCATCTGTTTAAAGTGGGTTTGGCAGTCTCATCTCATAAAGGGAGCACTTATTTCTTCTGCCAAAAATTGGTCCCGGCAATGCACAGTAGACCCTAAAGTGTGGTTTTATTTCACACATTAAGTGAAAAACATCCAGCACTCTTAGGAATTCTGTATATCAGATTCTTCTGTAATACAGTCAGCTTTAATCCAGGTCTTCGTGACTGCTGTTTATGGTTTTACTGTGAGTATAACTGACTTATTGCATTAACTGGCCTCCATAGGAACAGAAACTAATTCCATTCTTTAAATTTGCTCTCTCAACCACTGTACACTACCACTTTTCAACCACTTAGATAAATGGCAGCATCTTCCATTGTTTTTATTGTCCATTTTAAGTAATAAATTGCCCAGTTCTGTCTAGTAATCACATGTCTTCAAACCATCTTCCTATTAAGTTGTGCTTCTTCATCATTTCCCCTTTTAGCTCTTCTCACGATGCAGTCTCTTATTGGAGAGGTAAGGGAGGTCACAAAGCTCAAAAATTGTCTGGATTTATAGTTATAATATACTACTACTCCCATCTACAAGTGTAGCAAGTTCAACCAGTCCTTTGTGTGGATGCGGGGTAAACTGGAAGAATCTCAGTGATCCTTAATACAACTCTTCCATGCGTGGCTCCATTATAGATTTCTTTTTCTGTACTGACTGCCCACCAGTCTTTGTTTGATTCAGGAATCCTTTAGTCCATCTCTAAGAACCACATCATTCCTCCAAACAGTCTTTTTATTTTTTGACACTTTAGTTTCCCTATATTCTTCCTGTAAGTGATTTCATCTGATATTTTTTCCTATGATTTATTTTGCTTAGCATAATCCCTTCCAGCTCCATTCATGTTGCTGCAAATGGTATGAGTCTATCTTTTTTGATCACTGATATTCTCTGTATAATTATAAGTTGTGGCATAGAGATAGAAAGAATTAGAGAAAGTAATTCATATGAGATGAACATTTCTGTTTGGTAAGTTCTCAAGTAGAATTCTGGTAATGCTAGCATGAGAGGAAGAGAAGGGCATCTCTCATATTTTAACGTTTATTTAGCTCTATTTTCTTGAATGTATAGTACACTTCTATAAATGCTTAATATTTTCCTAAAATTTCCATTTAAAAAAGATTAGTAGTAAAAATGATGCAAATTAAGAGTTCAGAACCTTCACTTAAAAACAAAAAACCTCAAAGCTAAATTACCTTACAAAAATAGCTTCAATCTCTATTCATTTGCATTCTAAAATTTGAACTCAATACACCACCAATGTTATAAATACATTAGAAGCTTGCTTGCCTATTAACATCTTTTAGCCATGCAGAGATAACCAAGCATAGAAAAAGTTAAACAAGTTTGACTTTAATGTAATTATGTTGAAGACACATTTAATCAGATATTTATCAGATTTCCCTAAGGATCCTCTGAAGCAGCACTATTAATATTGTTTTCCTAAATATTCACCAGATTCCATGGAAATAAACAGAGGAGCCCTCATGCAAAGCTTTTGAATCCAGTATTTGCTGCATATTTTCATCCACTATAAGCATAAAACCCCTTTTCCAGCAATGGTGCTATTTAAGTACACTGGCTGTTGATCCTGCATTGACCAGCTAGTGTTGAGACTGCATTACAGTAATTGTGTGTGTGATTGCTCAGAGAATCCCCTAATGATCCTAGAGAGATTAGGGAAACAGGAATGTAATAGCAGGTGTGCACAAGGGGGTTAGAGAAATATGTCATCAAGTTAAGAAGAGCCTTTAACATTACAGGTGGAAAGCTCGGCTCCCATCATTTCCATTTTTCTACTTATATTGCCTTTTCAGTCCATCAGAATGGTTTTTCTCACTTAGAAATGTGAGCAGCAGTGCTTGAATCATGAAAATTTGTGACCATTTTGTTTCTCGGAATCTCATATGTGTTAGTGCTCACAAGGAGTAAACAAGCTTGCAATGAAAGGGAAAGAAATAGAAGACAAGCTTGATATTTTGACTAAACAATTTATGTCATAGTGGTGGTTTTCACCTACTGTCAAGATCATTCAAGTCTCTGAAATTCCATGCTAAGTCATCATCTGAATGGCTCCAAGTTAGCTCCAACTGCAACTCCAACTGTAAGTTGTCTGTAATAGATTTTTCCCTTGAGCAAGATTTTATTCACTTTTCAAAATGCCTTGAAATATATTATGGACTGTCTCATACCCCTTTTATTCTGCATTAAGATTTCAAATAAAAACATGATAAATGCTGCTTTGATTTAAGTGCTCGTGTTCACAGATATCTTACTCAAGTTGTTAGGGACTATGGAGATGAACGGTGCTCACTTCTCATTCATTTATTTTGCTTTCATGTGGGGCAAAACAAGAGGCTACCCTGCCTTTGCCTTTCTAAAAATAGAGAAGTGGGAAGGAAGATGGTGCCTCTGACAATTACCAAGGATGATACCATGGAAGAAGTGGAATTCGAAATTGTTTTTGTTTGGTGCACTTTTGAAGGCTATTTTAAAACACTTGTTGAAGGAAATTGAATTTGAAAATATGCTTGGATTTCTAACACCAATGGATGCGTGCAATGGGTGGGAGAAATAGAAGAGAAACTAATACACAACTGATTTAGTAGCTAACAGCTTCTCACTTTGTCCAGTGATAGCACTGGCCCTCTACTATAGCCATTGATTACTGTTTCATTTTATATGTGGCATTCAGTATTCGAAGAAATGGCATGCTACCACCAATTTTCATGCTTTTAAGGGGAAAGAGAAACTGTAAATTATTACACATAGACATGAACATTTCTTTGAAAAACAGAAATAGGCTTTAGTACAATTTTCCCTGGTTTACAACGTGCCTGAAAGGTATTTCTTCTAAATGAGTTTATATTTACTGCATCTGTTTGTCTGCTACAGCACAGTCTCAGAAATTCCAAGAAAGTCCTAGACCATCCAAGTTAAAACACAGCAAAAATCAAATTCTCTCCTATTTCCACATACCATCCCCCTTGAAAAAAATAAATCCTTTCCCACTTTCTCCACCCCTTATTCTCACTTTCCAATGGAAGAGCAGCTGTGTTTAACTTGATGAATTTCAATAAGATGTAACAGATGCTGGAGAGATGTTAATAAAAAAAAATAACTATGCAGAATTTCTGTTCACTAGATACAGTCTAATTTCTTTGTAAAAAGCATTCAAAATTCAAGGATCCCAACTAAAACAGGAAAAGTAATTTTTACCAACGTGAACTTCTTATGTCCTGTGAAAGCTAATATCAACAAAAGTTTCATGGGGGGTGTATGCTGCAGGGGTTAAGAGAACAGTGTTTTATATATGAAAGATTAAGATAAATTTATCCCATATCCTTTCAAAGAGCAAGTAATTGAGTTAACAAATATAAAGATTCATGGACAAACAAATGCTTACTTTGAAATCTTTAAAGCTAGTTGAACTGCGTGTTAAAGATTTGTGTGTTTGAACTTTGACAAGGAAGTTGGTCAGCAAGTAACTCTCCTTATTGTTCCTGAGCTGTAACTGTAAGCTGGTTAATTCCCTGTATACTCTCATGAAGACAGTGCCAAGTACTCTTGAAGTACCAATTCAGCCTTCTCTATTTGCTGCTGTATTTCAGAATAGAATATTTAATGGATCCCTACTATGTGCCAAGCATTCAGTTAGCAAAATACTTAGTATTTCATTTGAATCCAGTTTAAATTTGTGCCAGAGTATGCTGATCCTGGGAGGATTTAAAAACTTGCCAAATTACCTGGCATAGTAGATGGTTATCTAATTCCTAACACCTCTCCACCCTCTCTACCCCCCCTCTTTGAGGGATGGCATTTAAGGAATTACTGCATTGGAGAATTTAAGGAATTATTGCATTAAGCAATTACTGCAGAGGAGAATTTCCATCATGTAATATTTACAGGTTATATTTAGGCACACTTATGTGGAACCAGGCCTTCATATCTCTATATTAATTCAATATGAATTTTTACAGATTTTAAGGGATTCAGATATCTGTGGAAATATTCCAATGTTCTATGTTAGCATTTTTCTTTATTTTTAAGGAATACTAAAAGTATTCATGATAGTGCAGCACCACTATCCGTATGATTTTTCACTTTTCTGAAAACTTTAGACATACAAGTCCCCTCGAATGAAGTAGTCTAAGGGTTTGGCATACAAAAAAGTTGTAGGACATCATGTATATACATGGTTGTATTTAGGTTCAACATAATAATATCCAAAAATCTCTATAATGAATTCAAATAATGCCCCAAACCTGATTTTTAATGTGCTTTTTTACATTTCCCAAATATATAAAAGGTGCTACTACAGAACTAGGAGTTTCAGTACCAACATACAGTATGAATGCATAAGTTTATATTAAGAAAATTTTTATCTTCCACACAAATCAGAAGTCCAAGTTAGACTGACTTAACATGCTCACAGCTGGAGAGTACACATGTTTTTTACTAGTTGCTTCTTATCAAACATTTCTCAGCCCAGATGTTCAGTGACTGAAGCATCCTTTTTCTCTCTGCATCCATCAGGGATTGTTGCATACTGGGACAGGTAGGAAAATTTCCCTACTTCTTTGGTTCTTCCTGGGCTGGTCCATCAAGAAAATTAACACCAAATAGATTAGTGGGAGAAAAAAAAAACCAAAATATTTTCAAAATATATTTTCTTATTCAGGTAAAATTATAATCTGTAAATGATTCAGAAGTATAGCATCAGAAGTATAGAGCACCTCTTCAGGGGTACAGTACCATTCCACATCCCCACACTGAGTCAAGGCATCCAGAGTCTTCCACCATAGTTCCTATGACTTCTCCTGTTTGGTCTTCATCCTCCTCCTTCTACTCTTGTAACCTGAGTTTCACAGCCAGATTTGGAGGGTGTACTGTTGGTTTTGTTTTGTCTGACCTTCTTTTACTTCTCTATCTTCTACATATGAATAGAACTCTCTGGCATCTATCTTTTGATGGCTTGTTTGGCTGTATCTTGTCTTGCTTTCTGGTTTATTTCACTTAATAAAATCATCTCTAGTTCCATCCATGTCACAAACGCAAGAGTTCATCTTTATTTCATAGCTGAGTAGTCGTAGTCCATTACTCACATCTTTTTTTTTTAACTTATTCTTTGTTTCTTGGGCACTTAGGTTATTTTGTAACTTGGGTATTATAACCAGTTCTGCCCTGAACATAGAGCTAAATATATTCATTTAAATTAGTGTTACATTTTTCAGGTAGATATTTAGGAGTGGATTTAATTTCAGCATCATTTGATAGGTATACTTTTAATATTTTGAGGAGATTCCATATTGTTTTCCACAGGAGCTGGACCAGCCTATATTCCCACTAACAATTACATACATATGGAGAATCCACTTAGAAGTAGGTTGTAAAATGAAGGCCTCTGTCATATACCCTGAGCTAATGAATGGGATAGGGATCTGTTACTTCAAGGACACACACAAGATGAAGACCATGTGCTCTGTAATTTGATGTTTGCCCTAGGTTTCTCTAAGAGACAGGTTTTTTTCTGAGAAAAATTCTAATTCTAGGTAATAACCCATTTTCATTCTTCTAGGCTGTTAAGAGAATGGTAATACTTTATAATGAACCTACTTGACTTACCTTACGTTCAAAACAATCCTGCCAAAATAACTTGTTTGGGGAAGTCCTGCACTGAACATTTTGGGCAGCTTTATTTCAGAGCAAGGAGGTTTCAAGTTGTCTCAAAATCCAGATTAGACCATAGACATTCTTTGGGATTCTGATGAATACTTAATGTTTTATGCATTCAGTATTTACGTATTTAAATGGCTCACTTTCTAGGCTTGAAAAAAAGAAACTTAAATTTAATAAATTTGCAATGTAGTTAATAATTCAGCTTGAATTTTCATATAATACATTCAGGAGTCAACATATACTTCACATTAGAAATATCATATCTTAAAGTTTCAAATTAATAAATTAAATTCCTTCTGTGATAGACATAATCTACTGAATTTATTTATCTTCTTTCTTTGCTTGAAAAGCTACAAAAGTTTCCAACATTTATATTTTGTTTTTTTACTTTTCCCCCACTACAACTCCTATGCTTGGAAATTGCTTCCAAATTTCCATTCCCAGCACCACCCTTCATTTCTTGAAATCATACCAATTATTTAAAATCCACTTTAACTGCCAAGTCCTTACTGAAATCTCCCCTAATTTTAACCCTTAATACACACACAAATAACCATCTTTCCTTCCTCTGCCATTTTCACCCCATTGTTGGAGCATTTCCCATTCTGCTACATTTTACAGTCACTTCTATTCATAATTATCTCCTCACTACAATTGAGTTTCTTGTGGATACAATTTTGACAGGTCTGTCATTCGATTCCCATGCACAATATGTTTCCAGGAAGGGTGTTTCACACATAACATTGAAGAATTGTAGTGGTTTTGTGTGTGTGTGTGTGTGTGCTGGGGGTAGGTGCTTTATTTTCAGTGGAATTAATCCTAAACAGAATATAGACAAGCAAGCAAGAAGATTCCTGAGCTTTTATTTCCCCATTTGTGACCACAACTTTTCATTTTCTTTTTCTTGAAAGTAAAAAAGTTCTCTACTTATTTTTTATTGAGGTAACATTGTTTAACAACCTGGTATATGATTCCAGTTGTGGAATCACACCTCTTTAGAAGTGTGTCACTATACCACACCCACCGCCAAACCACTCCGTTTCTTTTTCTAATTCTCTTCCTATACTGAAAACAGCAGGCATCATGGTTCTCACCTCATCAATGCTAATGGAATAGTTGCTGGATTTCATGGTACAAATGTTCAGGCAAATCATCGTTTTACTTCAAATGAGGCTAGGGAGAAAGAGGCCACAGCAAATTGATTAATGCAAACAGGCTTCTGTGGTTTATTCGGACCGGTTTGTGTGAAGGAGATTACAAAGGAAAAAACTATGAAAATATAAGCAACTTCAACTTGTGCATTCCATCTTTTGTTATAACAAACTCCCCGGGATTCAGTTGTGAATACTCTTGCTATTATTTCCTGATTTAATATAATTTATTCTAATGTGGTAATGTGGGGAATATGAAAGATTCACTTAAGTATTATACTCTTTCAGCAAAACATGAAAAATATATTAAAGATACTATGTGCTTGTGGTATTAATTTAAAGGTTGGTAAAGTCTGAGCACATTGTAGCCACATTTTACTACTCACTTAACATTGGAGCATCTAATAGTTGCACTGCAACTATTTAATGAATGTTTAAAGTAACCATACTTTCAGGATATCTTCTAAAAAATAATAATCTGCCTGTAGTGTTTATTTCTAGAAATTACTCATGTTCATTAAAATCCTTCTTACTAAATAAATACCATGAGTTCTGAAAGTAAAATGTATGCATATAAAATTCCCATTTGGTATGTGTATAAAATTCCCATTTTCTAAACAAAATTAAATGTGGGCTTCTTAGCCTCTAAGTGAAAACAGTTGCAAGCAAAAATTTCATTTTAAGTATTTTCCTGTACTTTCTTAAAAAAGGTATTTAAAAAAAAAAATACCAGTTCTTAGAAACATTTCAAGTTCAAAGGGAGGAAAAAGTTGATATCCCATTTATGAGCAGTGAGAGCAGAAATTATTTTTAAAGGAGGGTCAACCATTACATTCTATTAAAACTTTCAACTGACTAATTGAGACTCAATCATAATAGGGAAGGAAGTGTTTTACTCAGTTAACCAACTGAAATGTTAAACTTGATCCTAAACATCCAGAAAAACGTTTGATCATTTGCTCTGGAACCATCACACCCACAGACCGGTCATCTGTCAAGACTCCATCTGTCACAATGATCAATTAAGCTCACATGAACACCTGCTCTCAAAGTGCTTCGTGATTTTGCAGCCCACTTGCTAACAATGAAGGTTGGGGTTCAAAGAGAGTATACTTCCAAAGCACCACTTCAATGAGCAGCTATTATGCCTATCCACTGCCAGTTGTTGCGTTCAGTTCTGAAAGCTTTTTGCCTAGGGGAACCCTATTGCATGACCCCCCTAGGCCAAAGTGGGGTCCCCAACCTTATGAGGAAAACCTCTACTCTTTGAACCCCTAAAGTCATAGTATGGTCCCCCAATTTTGTCAAGGGAGTCCCCATGCTGTGAATCCCCAAAGTCAAAGAGGGGACCCCATTTTTGCTATGGGAATCCTGTGGAACCCCCAAAGACCAAATTGGGGCCTCTAGCCCAGGGTGCCTGTCAGGTGTTAACTATTAGCTTCCTTCCTGTTTGAGCTAGGTGGTTTCAGTTTACTCCCATTAACTGGCTAGCCTTTTGGCAGCTTACTTCACCAGCTCACTGGGAGCCTAATGAGAAATGACTTAGGCAGTGGGATGTGAGTGTGACTACAATTTGAACCTCTCTTGATCACTGTGAGTTCTTCTGCTTATAGGAACTCCACTTGTCCTATTTCACACACGATGGGCTGTCAATGGCTACTTTAATTAATACTTCTGCATAAAATCTTCCCTGATAAAAGAACATTTTTGTTGACTTTAAACTAAAGTCACAATAATACAAGGAGAACGGATTGTTTCTAATGCAATGATTCTCTTGAGGTCTCATTGGGATGAATGTCTTGGGGAAGAGATGGAATCTCCCTAAATGATATGACTGTGAGAGGAAGCTTCACAACCTCTTCGTAAAAAATAATTAGCATAAGTAAATTTCTTCTCTTTCTAAGTTGTGCTGTGTGGTACCTTTGAAGATCAGATGCTACTTCAACTCTATGCTAATGACACTTAATTGGCTGATAGCTTTAGGGCAGGCACCATTTTGAGTGATGCCTCAAAACCAAGAAACCTAAACATTTTTGTATCTTTTTCTCTAACTCTATCTAGTTGTGGAGGCAGAATGGGATGATTAGAGAGATAGGCAGTTGAGTTTCATGAGAGATAGTGTTTTCTATTAGTATTTTTCTGAAATTCTACTATATGAATTCAACTTAATCTATAGAACATTCATTCTTGGTAGAGGTACACACTAAGTTTTGTGGTAGAAGCACTTCAGTCAACAAATATAATTACAAGTGAAAAATAAAGAAATCCTTCCTGAAGAAAGAGACACTAGAGTTATATCTTGAAGAATGGGAAAATTTTGACTGTCAGGGATAGAAGGAAAGGCTTTTTGAAGGTGGAAACATAGGTACAAATATTTAGAAACAGAAGAGTACAGTTAGATAGTATAAGGCAAGCGATATAGCTGACCTGAAAAATTGAATTAGTGAGGCGTGGTGAAGGTTGGTTTTTAAAATAGAGTGGTGTATGTATTTTGTTCTATGGATGTGGGGAAACAATCCAAGGATAATGTAAAGGGAATAATGTTTTGTTTTGATTTCTCACAAAAGTTCTTTTGTACAACAAGACTGGGAATAAAGAATATATTTCCAGAGCTATGCACCTTATTTTGGGAGACACTTAGAAATAGAGAGACCAAGTGGGATACCATTTCAGTTACGTAAGTGGAAAAATGAACTGATGGCAATGAGCACTCTAAAGATGAAAACCATGCTAAATATACAGTGAGGGTCACAGTAAGAGTACTTAGATAACAAGTGGCTATGACAAGTGAGAGAGAAGAGAGTTTTATATTTTTGGCAGTTTTATTTACACAAATATATATGTATATGCACAATCAATAGAAAAATATAAAGATAAAAATTAAAATTAAAAAAAGAGAGCGAAGAGAATCAAATATTGGATATAAAGTTTCTCAAGAGAATTTCATAGTGGGAAATAATGAGGAACTGAAAAGAGTTGCATATATAGGGGGATGACAGAATTTACCACCTTCAGACTGGTACTTGGGGTTAGACTGGGCAGGAAAGATTGTTACCTGAAGCAATAGCATAGTAGAAAATTAAAGAAGTGAGGAAAATGGTTATTTTATAGAAAGTAGGTTATACAACAGAAGTACATAGTATTATTAAAGTACCAGATAATGGTGCCACATCCAAAATATTCAGTCAGAAATGTGAGTCCCAGGAGAGAAAGCAAGAGTATACGGGTCAAGAGCAAAAAGGGGAAAAAAACCATAACTAAATCTTAGCTGGCCAGAGAGAATATGTAGGCCCATCTAAAAAGAGCAAGACTGGAATGGCACTTTGATAGAATTTGAGGTGTGATATAGAAACTGCTAGAAATTGGATGGAATTCAGGCAACAGCTGGAGGCCAAGGACTATGGAGTACTTTATTGGTCAGTATGGTACAGTGACATATACCTGAGAGCTTGGATTCATCTTTATAGAGGAATAAGTATCACAGGAAAGATGAAAAACCAGCAAAAGGAAGATACAGTTATGAAATGCACTGCAACCTAGTGAAAAGGGTTCTAGTGGAGTCAGCAGAGGAGTAGTTACAAAGTCAGTGGGTAAAATATGTGTTTGTAGAAACTATAACTCATTTACTTTTTCATAACAAACTTCATCACCTCAAACTCCCATGACTTTTCCCAAAAGGCAGAAATGTACCATGGTGGTTTAAGTTTCAGGTTTTTTGGTCATGGTAATTTCCTTTCTAAAGTTCAACTAGTTGAGGATTTCACCATGCTTGTGCCACAGCCTGGCCCCTGAAAGCACACAGGGTGCGATGGCATCAGAGGAGGGAGCATCTAGTCCCAGTCCCAGGGGTTCAGCACAGGCTGAACTGTACCTCTTTCAATCTGGTTCTCATGGAACTCAATTCAGATTGACCCCTCTGTCCAGGGTGATTAGACTTCCAGTCCCTGTAAATACCTATCCTCTTTTATCTTACTTTCTGATCACTATCACGTCTTCCAGCCCTCTCTCATTTGATCTCTCTCTTCTAGAAAACAACTTTGCTTGTGGTGCTGAGAATTTTTGAAGCTCCCTTAGGCTCTCACTAAAAAGTAGCACGCAGAGCTGCCATTTATATTCCCTCCATATTTAAACAGCAGTTTTAAGTCTACAGCCATTCAAGTATCAGATGTGAAAAGAACATGAATCTTTTCTACTCAAGAATTATTACACACTTTTCTGAGGTGTCTTATTCTGTCACCAATGGCTTAAATAATTGCAAATGGAAATTACTAACTAAAATCAAATAAGATAAAGAGCATGAATAAATAACCTTTGAAAGACCTTCATTGACCATAACCTTTAATTGAAAGTTACTTAAAGTCATGACATATTTATAGAAACTTTAATTCTGTGTATTGGATTATGCTGACCTCTACTAACCTCCAATCAAAATCATGCATAGAAAGCAAACTTGATCAGTCTGTTGATGAAAACCATGAGTCTATTGAAGTCCTATTTTTAGACTTTGTTCTTTGTTCTCTCTGTGCGTCCCTGGAGCCCTTCTGCAGAGAGCTCCTAGAATCTTCTGGGGCAGCAGGAGTATTGGGGGTTGACTGTATGCCTGGGGCCAAAAAAAGGGGGTTTTATCTGTCCCTCAAAGATTTTCCATTTTAAAATATGCAATCATCCTGTTTTAAACCTGACTCCTATTCCCATTTTCAGAAATAACTGGTGCTGCCAATTTGGATTCTTTCAAGAATTTTGTGATAAAAATTGGCTCTCACTGTAGGAAGTTGTGTTTCAATTCTGCTGTTTTGTTAATAATGACACTTCAGTAATTTGCTTTCTGACTTTCAAAACTGTGTAACATTTGTCATCTGTTTCCATCTCCTCTTCTTTTGTCATTATTTGATGTTTTTACATACCTTTTAATTCTTTCTTCTTTATATTTTTTTATCCAACATAAGATGCACAGAAAAATGAATACATCTTATTTGCCTTTTCTAACTGAATTTCTTTCCACAGCATTCAAAGTCCCTAAAAACCTGTGATGATTAATTAAATATGATTCAAAATAATTTTTAAAAGTTTCACAGTGTATCAAGTGAACAAAGTCAAGGAATGAACTCAGATGAATAAAGGCAAGAAATAATTATAGCTATTATTTATGAAGTGTTTATCCATGTCAGAATCTTTTAACCCATTTTTAGATATTGAATTATTTAATGACCACAGGTATAAGAGGTATATTTTACTTAAATATGAGGATATTACAACTGGGAAATTTAGTAAATGAGGGGTCTCAGTCTTTAAATGATAGAGTTGGAAGTCAAACCCAAGGAATTTAACAACTTAAAACCTGTGTTAGTGTACTTTGGAATTTGGAGATTTGGGGTTTAGCATAGGGATTTGGGGTTAGTACTTTGCCTGAATATATTGTGGTCTTCCTCTTTTCCATTTAAATTCTACATTGATTTTCATGTCATTAATATGCAAGGCCACCAACACAGTCCCTCAAACTTAGGCTACTAGACTGTAGAACCCCAAGAAGATCATTCAGAATAGTCTAGGCATATCTCTCTAGACTATGACTTTACTCAGTTCTGTTACATGCAAAGACCTTCATATACACAGGTATATGGATTCTTCATTTAATTTTTTTAATTTAGAAATATATGATATGTATTTGCTCTATTGTTTACCTTTTCAGTTCACTGAAATAGACCCCAATTACCTAATTAACATTTTCAAACTGCTCTTTGTAACTTAAAATTTTATATTGTCCATTCTAATGCATATCAATTGTAATTCAAAATCTGTTCCCATAATTTCATGAAGTGTCTTCTTACTCATCCAATCATAGTGATCTTTTTTCTGAAATTAAAGCATATAGAAAAGAAGCAATGTATCAATCAGTAAATATAGAGCTACCATCATCTTCTTTTGTATATTTGATTTGCTTTAGAAAAGAACTTATAAACTCATGGGAGATAAAAATGCTATACTAGTCTTGCTTTTAAAAGTACCCTATGCAAAGCAAACTGGTACAACTAGTATGAAAAGCTGTGTAGAGTCCTCAAACTACTGAAAATGGAGTTACTATTTAACCCAGCAATCTTTCTTTTCAAAATCTACCCAGAGGATATAAAAACACTAATTCAAAAGGAAACCAGCATTCCTATATTTATCACAGTCAGGGTATGGAAACAATCCAAATGCCCAAAAACTAGATTTTAAAATAGATTTTAAAATAGATAGATTTTAAAAACAGTTGTGGTCTATTCACACAATTGTGTATTATTTAGCAATCAAAAAAGACAAACTCATGTTATTTGTAGCAACATGAATGGGGCTAGAAGGAATTATGCTAACTCAAATAAGCCAGGAAGAAAAAGGGAAATATAAGATGTTCTCATTTATATGTGGGATATAAAAAGAGCAAACAGAAAGGCAAAAAAACCCTAAAATTAGCAAACTGATAATTGACCTGAAACATACAGAAAGAGAGAGTAAGGGTAGTTAAAATCAGGGCAGGGATAAGCACAAGTAAATAGGATGTTGCTTCATGGGTGAAATGGTGGTGGGAGAAATTTGGGGTACACATCAATTCAAGAAAATGTATATATCAATAAAAATAAATAAAATAAAAATTGTCCTATGGAAACTCATAATATGCTTAGGACAAATTGAAATATTAAAATCAATGTAATTTCCAAAAATGTAATCTTTAGTTATAGACTTAAGGATAATTTTTTCTGGGTTCCTCAAAAATTAGAAAACTCCTAATATTTTGAATGAATTAAGATTTATTTTTCATTTAAAGTTGATTTATATTTTCTAGTTTCACATTTGATATGCCTGGATTTCACTGTAATATCCAAAAGTCTAATGGGTTCATTAGATTTTCGAACATTTTCCTTCTCAAGTCAGTGGTTTGCAGGCAATATGATGTATGAAATAGTAATAAAATTATAAAAGTAAACAAATTCATATCTATGAGAACCGAGGGGAAAATCCTTGCAATTACATGAAAACTTTGCCTTCCTTCAAGCTCTACCCTTTTCTTTCATACAATGATGATGACTAAATGAAACTCACTGGAAGAATCTGCCAAAAAGGAGCATTTCTCAGAGTATTTAGTTTCACTTTTCTATAAACCTGAGTGTTGTGTCAACAAATATTTACTGAACAAAATATGACACTGCTTAATCCATAAACTCTAAGGAAGTGAATTTCCAACACAAGGTTATCAGCTTAATTTCTGTAATTTATATCTTTGTTTTATTTTCTTCACTGCGTTCCCTTATATCTTTATATCTTGGGATTGATGCCCTAGTAATAATAAGCACCCTTTAATTATCACAAGATTTAGAAAAAAGTTGGTACAATATTAGGCTCATAGGGACTCCTTGAGAACATGAGACCAGCTGAGAAATTATGAAAAACAAAGTGATTTCATGGGACTCTATCAAGATGCTTTTCATTCTTTCCAAGTTCAGAGCAGATAAAAAGAAATTTCATTGAAAACTGTATTTTCAATATCATATCAGGAAAGAAAAAGTTATCAGGGACTAGGATTTGGAAGAGGATTTCTTGAAAAACTCCGGTTGTACTACTCATAACAGTTGTCTCATGCCAAGAGAAATTATGGATATTTCAAAGGAGTACAAGCTGGTTAATGTACTTTAAACAAAAGTTTCAGGCAGAAAAATATAGTTTGTGGCTATTTAAAAGTAACTACCTGTTCTATTATTTAGATCAGGCTTTTACAAAGTATAAAAGGCAGACCAAGTTTTGTAAACATGTTTTTGTAAATAAAATTTTATTTGAACACAATCATATACATTTCTTTACATATTATCTGTCTTTGCTTTTGTGACAAAACAGAAAAGTTGACTAGATCATAAACTAAAAATATTTATTATTTGACTCATTACAAAAGAAGTTTGTCAACTGATTTAGATAATCGTACTACTCTTCTTTCAAGTGTTGGTATGTGCTCTGCGTAAATATCACTGATCTAATTTATTCTTGCATTCATTCACCGACTTTGGTTGTATGAGATCTGGAGCACGTAAAAGCTTCAAAATTAGGTAATACAAGATTAAGTCTGGTGCTAAAATCTTCTTTCATATTTTCCAAAATCCAACTGTTCAGAAATTATGGGGTTGACACAACAATAAGCAAAGCATGAATTTAAACACCATAATTCCTGCTTTGGCAAGAGTAATACTATTCTGAAGGTAAACCTCATTCACATGAATAAAAAAAGATTACTGACTGATAGCATCTTGCCGTGTTCTAATGCGCTTATTTACCTAAAAGTAATGACTATTTTAATAAAGGATGTTCACATAATTATAATTTATCAAATACCATACCAACTATAAATCATCCCTTCTAAGACAAAAAGCTGTGAAAATAGATTTTCACTATGGACAGTGTAATGCTGACAAAATGTGACTTCCTATGATAAATCAATACTTCTTTGCTTCCCTTTTACTTTGGAAGTGAGTTTAAGGATCAAGAATAGCTATTTTGTCTTAGATTTTTAAAAATGTCATTTCTTCATTAGTTAGCTGCCTTTTTAAATCCTTATTTGAAGAATGTTTCTACTTCACATTTGTCTTTTTATATACACTTCTTCAGTTTTATGGGCAATTAGTTTTTTTAAGAAGTAAAATATGAGTATTTTTATATATAAAAACATATTGGGTTGTCAAACTGAGCTTATGTATGAGTGTTTATAAAGTCAATTACATCAGTTACTTGACTTGAAGTTCATGGCCAAAAGTAGATATCCCTGATTAGCTGTGAGATAGGGGGAAATCCTGTGGCTATTGCAGTTAGGGTAGGGAAGATCTTTAATTTCATCCTGTAATTAGCATTTTCAGAAGACCATAATTACATATTACATTATATCTCCAAGTCACTGCATACAAAGGGGTCTTTTTGTAAATTTAGAAATAACTAAAATAACATGAATTTTAATGATTGACAGTCACAGGCTAAAATGTAATCATGAACTGGTGGCTTCTTTGTCTGAAATATTTAACTGACTTTCAAATATATTACTTGGGGGTAAATACTCCTTTTAGGCAAAGTAAGAACAAATATAAACACATGTCTTCTAAGAAAATGGCAGAAATGAAACTAAAACCCAAAGGAAAAGGAACTGAAAAATTTCATTTCATGAGTTGTCCTTCTCTGGACAATTAACTGTTATGGTTCTTTATAAAAGTGTATGAATTCATGTCCAAAAGCATAAATTAAGGAAATAATGATCACCTTCTACTTTACTTTCAGGTAGTAAATAACAGTCACCAGTAGACTATATTGTCAAGAAAAGAAACTAAGTCATATGCAAGCAAGATACTGTGGTCAGTCTTTCCAGATTCATCTTGTTTCTTAAGTTAAAATGCACCCCTGCTATGCAGGGCAACAAGAACTGAATACACATATCTGTAACCAACAAATAGTTCCTGCAGTAAATCTGAAGTAATCACCAATAGTGTGATTTACACACTCAGAAATAAGGATGAAAAATCTCCATACTATGATTCAAATTATCAGTGGTGTTTATGTCAAGGTTGGACCACAGGGTTTTAGTGCAAGGCTGAATCTGCCACCAGAAAGGACAGCCTATTTTGTGCTGTGATGGGAGTCTGATTCATAATCTTTACTGAAAGCCTAATGGGGACATTAAAATATCCTTTTATAGGCCTGGGCTGAAACCTTCTCTTTGACTTATTTCCTTTCCCAGATTGGAGAGTCACACTCAACTGTTTTTACAACTTTATGTAAGAATCACCAAAAAGTATTTTCTGATACGGATATTCCTTTCTGACAGGTTTAAAATGCTAAATGCTAAAACTCTATGTGAAAGCAGTCTTAACTTTTACTTCTGTGCAACATCAAGAATCATTTTTCAGCAATTCGTTTTTTTTCTAGCGCAGTAGGCAGTTTTAAAATATATCAAAAGGCTTAGACAAGTCAGGCCACTAACATAAGCTATTTGTCTTTAAGCATGAAAGGCTTGAGGTCAACAGTCACCAAAAAATAAAATGAAAAATAATATAAAATATAAAATAAAAATAACCCCAATAGGAGAGTGTTCTCTTTTCACTGAGTGTTTTTCAGTTTGACTGTGGTGGCATCTACAGATATTGTTCCCTCTGACTTGAACTGTTCCCCATCTTCCCATGGGTCATTTCTGTAAAATCAGGTGGTTACATTAATGCCTCTATAAATTTTCTAGTAAGAACGTTACATATACACTTGACTCAAAACTGCTTTTGTATAAATGTAGTTGTCAACTTTTAAAATTTGATCAACTTTTATATAAGCAGTTTGAGAAATATTATCAACAAATAAGAAAGGAGAAATCAATCACAGTATGCAAAATGTACTTCAAAATGTACTTAATGTATCTATTTTTAAATGAAAAGACTATGAGAACTCAATATAACTATGAAATATTCATGATTTTTAAATGAAAAAGAATGATTCCATTAAAATATAATAATAACAATAACAAAATTTCAACATACATGTTGATTTCAAATAGGAGTATTTATTGAATATTTGGAGAAGTACTAGACTTGCTTCCAGCCTTTCAACTACAAATATCATTATTGTTTTCATTGGAAAATTTAGCAGAAACAAATCTTAGAAATTCCAGCTTCAAGCCTTAGTAGGGATTTCTATTCCATTATAACTGAAATAATTGTGGAAGCAGCATGGGAAGTTTGGGAAAAATTCTATCTTAGAGAAGATATTTCTCCCATCCTGAAGCAGTTATGTCTAGGCTTTTTGTGGTAAGGTTGTTATATTATAACTGTAGTATATAATGCTATTATCATTCCTGTGTATACTTATTAGTACTACTGTTATTATCACTACTACAACTTAACTTCTTTCTTCTCCTACTAAATCTAAGTAGTAATAGAGCATATGTGTATATACATATGTATAGTTAGATAGTTAAATCAATGTGTACCTTACATAAAATTAAATTTTTATATGAACTACCCTTAAGACATCTTCAAGAGTCTTAAGTCACAGCCTTTTGTTATCTGAGCTCTAGTTCTCATATTTCAACAAATCATGTTGCTCACCTTCACATGACTGAAAATAATGAGCAGCAACAGATATTGAACTTTATATAACATTTATTAACATAAACCAGGATCATGAATGGGAGCAATAACTATAGCAGTGTCACTAATGAGGAAATATTTTTAAATGTTATAGATTTAATAGCATACAGACCTTGGCTGACACAATTTAAAATGACAGCTAAAATTTAAAGACTAATATTTTACCTTTATGATCAATAAATTATCAGTAGTCTTGTCATATGGAGTCTAGTCATTAGTATAATTTAAAATTTTTGGTGCTAATACAACATAGTTAACTCTTTCCACCTAAGACCATATTATTATTTGAAGTAGGTTCCCTACTGTCAGAGCAAATGTGAAAAAATGGTTGCATTTTTGGAGGTGGGTAGAGTTTGAGCAACTGAATTTTCTTGTGACTATTAGATTCAGTATGATGGTTCTAGACTAGTTACCCATGAAGAAGATATGAGATCAAGTATATTTGAAAAAAAAATATATAATTCTGAAGCTCTATTTTAGTGCAATTTTTTCCATGATTAGGTAACATTCAGAGGAAACGAATGTTATAACACATGACTGTTTAAAAAAATGCAACTGTTTAAGATAACTTACTATCATTCATTTGTTTTTGCCAAACCAAATAGAGCAGTTAAAAATATTAGGTTAGAGTCCCGCCCACCAGCAGGCAGCCACCTGAGGGCTGCCTGCGCACCCAGGGCCTAGCCCTCCGAGCTCCTTGCCAGTGTGGAGCAAAGGGGGTGAAGGATCCTGGGAATGCTCCCTAAGCCAGGTAAGCCCTGGAGGGGGACAGGGTGGGGGTTTCGGTGGCCCCACCCATCAAGGAAGCCATCTGCATCCCGGATCAGCGGAGCCATGTTGCCCCCTGCTCCTAGCCCAAGAGGAGCATAGAAGTACGTGGGTTAAGCCATTTGGGTCCCACCCCAGCACAGGGAGGTACCAGCGGGGTGGGGAGAGAGAGGGGGAGCCCCTTCCATTTCGCTCTCATACCAGCTAAACTTCAAGAGGAGCAAGAACATGCACAACCTCATCATAGAATGGGTGGGGGATCATGAAAAAATCCAGCCTACAAGCCTGAGCTGGACACACATATGGACAACCAAGAGAACCAGTGCATGGGGACAAGAGGAACAACTGTACAGATATGATGACATGATGCATACCTATGCGCTCACCAGGCCAGGAAGACCCGGGACCTAATTTCGGAGATACCTTCTAAAAGAGCAACGCCCCCTCCCCACACTACCTACGGAAGAGGAGAGGAAGACCAAAGATGGGATAATCGGCCCCACATCAGAACTGCAAACTGAGGCGGAGGAGATGATGTACAAAGGCCATTCACAGACGCCTGTATTCACAGAGAAACTTCTTCACTGACACTGGCTGGGGGCGAGACCCCTTAAGTCTGACACCAGAGCCATAAGGTAAAGCAGCAAAGCAGAGAAGATGGGATTGGAGAAAATGGCCTGCAGCAAGAAAGCATGGCCACATCACAAATGAATACAGACTGGTCGCCCAACGCAAACTTAAGACTGGAAACCTACCAGCAAGGCTCGCCTGGTTCCAACAACACAGCCCCTCACCCAGTGAAAGGACACTGCCACAGGAAAGAGAGAGACTAATGGACTTAGCACAACTAGTAAACAACAAAGAGTGGGGTTTGAGAGAATGAAAGGGGCACCAGAGGGAGGAGGGAGGGGGAGGTACCCCAAAGAACAAAATGAATAATATTTAAAAAATAAAATAAAAAAGAGAGAAAAAAATATTAGGTTAGAATTCTAGATCTGTTTTGTTTCTCCTTGCATAGAATGATCTTGAAATTGGTAACTTCTCCTTTGTGTAGATGCACGAAGACCAAGTGAATCAGTTATTTTAATTTCCATTTTTCACTGCATGCTTACATTCTTAGTATTTTTAAAATGCACATTATAAAAAACTCATTTTGGCAAACTGATATACCTTACTTTGGATCAATAGTGGCTATGTTGTGCTAGATAATGACAAAATAAAAACAATGACATCCAGATTCCCTTTCTGAGGAAGATGTCTGAACATATTAATTTTTACTCAGTTAATTAATTTTTGCTCATTAAAATATTTGTAAACAAGGAACTACAACAAATAACTTAGGAGGATTCTATGGTGCTATTACCCTAAATCACATACACTCTTAGTAAACCAATGCTACCTCAATAGTAAAAAAAGAAAAGAAAAGAAATTAAAAGAAATTCACTCCTAATTTTTCAACATCCCTGACAATCTATGGCTGTCTTTTTGTTTCAAAGAAAGCTTATTAAGTATATATCAATTTATTTCTTTACACTCCATTATATATGAATGTACATGAGTATGGATATACTTGAGTATGGATATATTTTCTAGAGTGGTAACTATCATGATTATCATTATTTTTTGTAAAAGAATTTTTATGTATCATCACATATGCTCTATTTTTATAACAATCTATTATCATTATTACTACAATCATTATTTTGTGAATGATAAAACTGAAACTGAAGATGTAAAGTTACAAATATTACATGGCTAGTAATCAAATCCTCCCCACTAGGTTCTCAGCCTTCCTGCCTTCCCTGGGTCATCAACTATCTATTGTTCCCTCTTACAAGGACAAAGCTCCAGAACAGCCCTGGGATTCTGTAAAAATACTAGGCATGAGAAAAAAAATATTTAAACCTCCAATATTAGTCTCTGGGGTTGAGGGCAGATGTCCTGTTAGAGAAAATCAGGATGAGCTGTATTGTTATCAGTGCAAATGTGTTTGGAAAGAAAACTAAAATGTAATCATCAATCTGGATGCAAATGTAAACACTGTGTTTGAAAAAGTAAGTTTATCAAATATGACTGAGCTAGGAATATATTTCTAAAACTAAGATGACTTTTACTTAGGACATTGGGGTGAGGAGTAGAGGAAGTCCAAGGTTGGAAGACATGCTTTTTTCCAGTTGTAACATATTGCTTGTTCTTGCCTGACTTGTGAGTGCATGAAGGAACATGTTCACACAGCAATAGAAGCATTGAAGAACTGTGAGAGAAGCAACAGAATGGCACCATGAGTGCCAATCCTTCATGTTTCATACATGAGAGAACATCAACTGCAAACGTCGTATGTATTAAATATGTTTACTCAGACCTATGGTTGTTTAAGACGGGTACAAATAATCTTCTAAGGCTATAGGAATGATGCATACAGTACTAACAATGTGGTTTTATGATGCTCCTGTGGTTTTAAAATTGCTTCAAGACTTATTATTGTAAGTTAATTTTAGGAACAGAGTACCTGCCTACTCTTCTCACTATATGTTCTTTGAAGCATTGAGGGCAACAGACCAAGTTATACCTGTATTTCCTCCAGTTTGACTATCCTATGTTCTAGCTAACAGGTTCTCTCAAGGGGTACCTATCTACCTGTCAACTTCCCAGCATTCCACACTCACTCCCCATCCAAACTCTCGCTCTAATCCCTGTCATTGCTTGTAAATTACCCTATTTTCTTAAAAGTTGCTTTTGTTATGATTTCACTATGGCTGCTATATTGCTTACATTGTTTTACACATTTACTTGTATATCATATTTATTATATTAAAGTATCTTATTCTTTCTAATTAATCTGCCTGGAAATAAAAGGGTATGCACATTTCATCTAGCAAGAGTAAGGAATTCTCACAGACTTGCCATGGTTGACAGGTACTAGTACAGAGATACACAACCAAGACTTTTCTTGCATTTTCCAGAGTCATATAAAGTATCAATATGTGAAATAGAAGAATAGAATCAACAAAATGAGTTTAAAAACAGAACCTATCAATAGATAATGAAAGTAGAATTTTTTTAACTTTTGTCAATTCTGCCTATTAGAAAATAACAGCTTGAAACAAAGTATTATACATACAAGTATAATATAATATGATTTAATATGTGATATAGTAGTAGATATTATATGCACACATATATAGATATATATCACATTATATGATGTTTATACATACATAACCAAGTCTAACGACAGAACCTCACTCTGAGAAATGAAGTGGCTATGAGATCAGAGAGACCATCAAGAACTGGGTATAATTGGCTCAGCCAACTCATAATCTGAACAATTGCACTAGCAATTTGTCACACAACAGTAAGTTATTTGGAAATGAACTTATCAGGCCTTGAAGACAAAAATAAGTTGTAGGAACATATGGTCCAGATTCTCACATTACTACCATAGTTGCACTGATGCCTCTCCTAACATCATTCACCTTCATAGTGGTGTTGTGTTGTTTCCTATAGCCAATTAATAGAGAAGGAAAATCCTGGACTTGATGGGCAAATGGGTCATTCCCAATATCTTTACCCTATAATTGACTTAGAGGTGACTTGGAAGGAATGTAGTAATGTGATGAGATACTTCCAGAGGGCAAAACTCCAAGCTGAAGTTGATCATCTACTCACCCTGTGCGAAGGCAGATGGGACTGAAGCACAGATACACAATTTCTCCTCCACAAAAATGAATGACTTTCCTGATTGATCAGAGAATGCAGGGAGCCATAGCAAACTACTAGAAACAAGGAAGCTTTGGGGGGAAAGCATATGGAAATGAAATCAGAAAAGACAATTGAAAATGGGTCTAACACAATCAAAGTTTGTATTTTGTGTTAATATCTAGAGAGATGATCCCTCACAGAGGTGCACTGTAAAACCAGTTAGAGAGGTAGACTTTCTCTGGGAATGTTAACCTGCCCCATCCACGGAAAAAGAGTGCTTATGGATCCATGAGCAGTATGGAGATGGATGCTGGCTATGGGTCTGTTATCTCTCGGCTCCAAACTCACCATTTTGCCTACGATGTAAAAATTATCTGGGCACATCAACTATTTTCCCTTTGCTACATGGCACAATGTTAACCTTTGTTAGGAGATGGGGGTAGAGGCAGCGTACATTCTTGTTTCTACTGTGCTTGTTCACCGGTGCTTGGGTAGTTTTCTGGTTTTTCCAGCTCTGGACCCTGCAGTGTTGGGTTGGAAACAGTATCCAGAAGCCAGAGGCTCTCCCCTCTCTCTGGTGGTATTGTAGCTCTCTGTTCCAGGGATGCTACAAAATAACTTTCTCTAGTACTTTAGAGAGAAGATTTCTAGCAGCTTTCAATGGGAAGATTTCTAGCAAGTTCTGCTAGAATGACATCACAGTGACTTACAGCTATACTGGATGCCATATCTATGTCTTCTCCAACAAGGTCTTGGTCAAAGTCCTGGAAATGGTGGGTTTTGTTGGATGCTCGATTTTAAAGCTGCTTTTCATATCCAGTATTCCTATATTCTTCAGTTTTGTTTGACTTCTTACTATCCAATCCCTCATTGTTCAAACACTCACAGTTAATCATTTTTTTTAGTTTATATATGGAGGTACAGTTCATAAAAATTACATATTTAAGATTGTCTCCATTTTTATATCATCACTGCACTCAAGTTAAAATTAATAATTATTTAGAGTAAAACTTTCTTGTTCAAATTATGGTATGATTTAGTTCCCTTGACTGAACTCAGACTAATAAACCATGGTAGCAGGGGAGATGTGCATGGGCCTGACTGAATGGGGTCCCTCTAACTTAGCTTGATCTTGTTACTGGCAAGGTCAAGAAAATGCACATGAAAATGGCTAAATTGCAGAAGCAGAAGCTGATAATATGATCTTAGTCAAGTTTTATCTCTTGAGGAGCCCAGCCAACAATTTTTTAATTTAATTTAAAAAAATTTTTAATTAATTTTTTTAAATTGTACACACACATATCATTGTCTACCCCAAGATTCTCCCACCTTCTTATCACCTGTGAACTATTTTAATCTCTTGTACCCATCCCTCTCCCAGTTTTACCTGCCTCCCCCTCTCTTGCTTTATACTTCAATTCTGTTGGCAGTTAGTTTTAAATTTTTCTTGTCATTCTGTGTGTTTGTTTTTCCTATAATCCCACATATAAGTGAGACCATCCAGTATTTCTGTTTTTCTTTCTGGCTTGTTTCTGCAAACACGATCCCTTCTAGCTTCATAAGTTTGTCTTTCTTGATTGATGAATAATATTCCATTATGTACATATGCCACAAATTTCTGATCCATTTGTCTGTTTTGAGCCATTTGGATTATTTCCATATCCTGGCTATAGTAAATAGTGTTACAATAAACATTTGAGTATGTGTGTCATTTTGAATTAGCTTCTTTTTTTTAATCCTTTGTGTTCAATCCCAGGAATAGGATTGTGGATCAAATGGTAGTTCCATTTTCAGTGCAGCCAACCATTTGGTGGCAAGTTGATTGCTATCAGATACCAGGACATATATCTAACTTCCTGAAGAGTGATACCTAGAGATGAGAATTGCACCAATTACATTGAAACAAGAATTCAATAACTGTGATCTCTATCTTCTCATGGATGAAGTCATCCATCAGGTAAGCAAACAAGCTAAACCCACTTTATCCTTATGACTGAGGATGAGAAAATCTTGAGTTGGTAGTGGCTGAAGGAAGAGATAATGAATATTAACAAAGACATTAGGATGACATTAGCTCGGTCTGTAGCTTATTCTACTCACCCTTGTAAAACAAGTTTTATTTTCAGTGATTGTAGAGAGCTACTGAAATAAAGTGTGTGTGATGGACTGTAGTTAATATTCATATGAGCAGAGATAAGTGGTATGAGGAACAGACCTCTACATGTACCACCTCTGTCCTCTTGGTTCTCCTTTTTCACTTGTGCTATTTACTATCATATCCTGTAAAATGTAAAAGTAACCAGAAAGCATTTTATTTAAAATAACTTTTGATCATTAGGTTTCCCTCTTCCCACTATGACATATATATGGGCACCCTTTCAATTATTCAGACAAAAGTATAAACTTAACAGTGCGGGGGCAAACCTTTACTATTATGGAGAGTAGCTTAAATAAATGCTGCCTTTTTATGTCTGCAGGAGACAGTTTTGGGGTGTACTACACTTGGCTCCTACCAGTTCTCCATCAGAAGTAAACTTCTTTTGCTCATAATGTTGATGAGCTCAAGAAGACACCAAGGATTTACTCTCCTTCCTAGTTTAATTTTTCCTAGCTCCCCTGCCCTACAGAAGACTTGAATAATTTACCAAAGCAAACTACTGGGAACAAAGTGTCACCTTAGGCTCTGGTTTTAGGGTAACTTAGGCTAAGTCTGTTCTGTTTTATGTTTTATTTTCAGTTTCTAAATATGTCCCTCTTCCCTTTAGGTGTTGACATCCCACAAGTTCCAAGCTTGGTCAACTTCTATTTTATTTCCATTTACTTTCCTGCTTATCTCTCATTGTCTCTTAATCATGATTTAATTGCTGAACACTCAGTCTACTCTTCCTGTTCACTTGACTCCCCTCCTTCATACAGCCACATCCTACAATCTATTGGACAACCTACATAAATGTTCTAGTACACATTAAATGCAAGATTCAGCGTAAAATGAGTTCACATTTGTCAAGCTTGTCTCCCAACTCCTCCTCCTCTGGTGTTTTCTATTTGGAAAATTGCATCACCATACAAATTAGAAAGTTGTAAAGGAATCATAATTCTTTTACAATGAGTTCCTACACTAGGCAAACAATAGGCAAGACATTGATTCTTCTCTTCTTAGTGTCATCAGTTTTCTATCTCTACCTGCAATTACTGTAACCCTTAGTTTACTATTGAGTCTTCTTGTCTCCCAACTTCTAAACTGATTATTATGAAGAAAAATCACAAGAATGGGTCAGGGCAGTGAATGCAACAGACGAAGTATGAGATAACTAGTGGTTTGCTGTCTGCTTGCCCATGTCAGGGGACAGTGCTGAACCAGTTTAGTGTCTGGCACACATCATCTGTCAGTAGACATTTCTTAGAGAATTAAAATCAGCAGATGTTATAGACAACAAAGGGTTGCAATTTTAATGAGAAAATGGAAGTATATTATTAGAATATCTTACTCAAAATCCTGCCTTTGAATTAATTTGAATATAAAAAGAAATTTAAGACTAGACCAGTTACACTATGTTTCATTTCTTTTTATTCTACATGTTGGTGAATTGGCTCTGGGAAGTTTTTCATCCCCATAATACTGGAAAGCAACTGACTAATGTTTACGCTGGCATGTCTCATGGACACAAAATTTCCAGTGATTTCTGGAACTAGTAGATACCAATATTATATTTTTGGTCTTGAAATATTTTGTTTTGGTCAGGACTTCATAGGATAGAGGGAGAATGCAGAATTGGGGGAAAAGCTAAGTTTTGAAGTATCATCTAAAAATATCTATTGTCATACTTTCTAATTTCTTCATTTAAAAAATAGATGGTTTACACTGTATACTTTATGCCTCCAAAAATATTTTTTGGACAATGGATGAAAAAAGCCACTTTTCCTTTTTACTAAAAAAGCAAAATTAATTTTGTAGAGAATTATACATCATGTCAGAAATAATAAGCGATTAATCGCCATAAGTATAATAGAAGTATTAATTTTCTGATAAGAAAAACTTCAGTTCACATAACATTAATTAAGTTAGTAAGACAGGAATTAAGGGACACAGATGCTGCATTACTCTCAAGTAACCCTGGCTCTAGTTGAAAGAACCTGTTTTCCCAAGTGTGAAGATACTTAAGCTTGCAACAGTTTATTGTCTTATTGGCCAGTATCTTTTGTTAGAAGTGTTATGGAATTTTTAGTGATATACACAAAAAGCCATTCTAATATATTACTAGCGAATACTGATTTGAAGGCTTTTTCATATGGTGATCTAACTTCAGAATAAGAATGTAATACAATCATCACTAAAAATATTTTTTTAACTATCACTGTTCAAAATAAAACCCCTTTCCAAAAGATATTCCTGGATCAACTGGAATATCTTACATATAAAATTCTTTATTTTCAATCTGGATTGAAGCCAACCAACAATAATTGCTTCCATGCATTGCCTAGAAGCAGGTGACTGCCATCTGGATACGTGTCCTCCACTTCAGTGAGCAGAACGCTGATAAAATGCTGTATTCCTGGCCTCAGGGCAAAGCATGGGGGGGGGGATTATGCAGTCCTATAGATACTGGTAATAACTTTCCTTTCCCTTTGGGATTTAGAACCCACTTGCATTTTGTGAACATTTTAAAGAGGAGGCAAAGGATAAGAGAATTGAAATAGGGCCATTGTCTAGACATTCAGGCTTTGTTTTGTTGTTGAATGATTCTGGATACTAGAGTTTTCATTTTTGGGGTGTGGTCCAGAGAGTTTTCATAGTTACAGCTTCATAAAAAAAATTGTTTGGAAGCCTGCAACCAGTGTGGCTCATGAACAGAAAAGCTGTGTTGTTGCCCATCTGGGTGTCTCTTGTTTGATCCAGTTTAACACAGTACTTCCAGGAAACAGATAGTGAGAGCCCTCCAAAGGGTCCAGAAACAGGTAAGCCATCTTCTTTCCATGTCTGTTTGAGTGATCCATTTCCTAAAAATTCTTACTTTGTCTCACCTCAGATCAAAAGAACATTACAATCTTGGTTTGTCACTCTCTGTGAGTTATATTTTTTCACCCTAATGTGCTATCACTTCTTAATCCAATTGGTCAGAACCATCCAAAATTCACTAGGAGGGTAGTCACCGGTTGCCTTGTGGCCATTACTTGACAAGGCTTAATTAGTTAAGCCATTTTACACCTGCCTTCCCAGCTGGTATTTGGTTTTATAGTGATTTGTATCAAAACTGAAAGGGCACTGTTTCAAGACTGAGCTCACAATATCCAGTGATAATGTAAAACTGTACAAATACACATTGGAGAAAAACTGCAGCAAGAATTCATTCAGTCATTTATTTTTTTCTTACAAGTATTACTTCTATCATTTAACTCTTTTGATAGTTTCCAATGGATAGTTTCTAAGAGAGAAATCAAATTGGATTACCTCCTTCATGTTGATAGTTCTTTATTTAATATTTGAGTTGACTTTGGAGACATGCATAAGTTAGGGATAATTTTCATAGAAATTGTAGCTATGAGTTAACCTTTCACCCATGGTTATATGCTCTTCAAATAATTCAGAAATATATTTGACAATGCTATTTGCATAAGTTAATTCTTATGCAAAACTAAACCCTTTAAAATGGGGGGAATAGATAATTTTCATTTAATGTCTGATGTTTCTATTTATGTTCATGAATGTTCTATTTATGTTCATGTACTGACCCAAGGAATGGGGCCCTAGAAAACAAAATCTTTTGCTAAAGACTCCTTCCCCTAGCAGAGCACCTCATATCCTTCCTACTTTGAAATATACTTTATGGCAAGCATTCTATTTCTTGCTGTATTCATGATAATGTCTATTGTAGGCTTATTTACTGAGATTATTTGATGGTAAATCAATATCTGCCTTTGTGAGTGATCAAGAATAGGCTTAAAAATGCAAGTAATCTATAAAGTAGTGGTGCTGTGACTGTCAACTCAGTGGATCATTCATTGAACCAAAAATGGGTGAATATTTTAGATGATCATTATTTAGCAATCAGCACTCCTTTTGAATTAATTCTTTTACCAAAGAACTATTAGCACACCCCTTTAGGGTATTAATCTAAGAGCTTTAATGGCAAACTTAATGTCAAAAGCTACTTTTTTTTCTGTTTAAAAGATAAAACATGCATTTACTGTATTTATTCTTTTGGAGAATTAAGATAAAAATTTTTTCCTTTGATTTATTTATTAAAAATATTTTTTCTTGCATTGTTGTATACTCTGAAGTTCTCCCACCACCATGTCACCCATGAACTGTCATCCGGTGTATTTGTGCTTATCTGTCCCTTGATTTTTCTCCACCCTTTGCTGTGTGCTTCAGTTCTGTTACCAGTTAGTTAATTTTTACTTGTCCTGTCCTTTTGTTTGTTTTCCCTCTATCCCGCATACAAGATTATTTGGTATTTATCTTTTTCTATCTGGCTTATTTTAACTACCATGATTCCTTTAAGTGTCATCCATGTTGTCACAAATGACATATTTGTCTTTTTAATTGCTGAATAATATTTCATTGTGTAAATGTACCACAACTATTTTGATCCATTCATCAGTTTTGAGGCATTTGGGTTGTCTCCATAGCCTGATTATTGCAAATAGTGCTACAATAAACATAGGAGTTCAGGTTTCCTCTTAGTGTTTTTGTATCCTTGGTAGGTTCCCAGAAGTGGGATCACTGAATCAAATGGTAGCTCCATTTTTCTGTAGTCTGAGGGTCCTCCACACAATTTTTCATAGTGGCTCCACCAGTCTGCAATCCCAACAGCAGTGTAAAAGTCTCTTTTTTTATGCTTCCTCACCAACACCTGTTATTACTCCTTTTTTTTGATGTGAATCATTCTTACCAGTGTGAGGTGATATCTCATTGTGGTTCTTATTTGCATTTCCCTGATTATAGGTGATATTGAGCACTTTTTCATATGCCTGTTGGCCTTTTGTATTTCCTCTTTGGAGAAGTGTCTTTTAAGTTATTCTGCCCATTTCTGGTTGGGCTTTTTGCTTTGTTTTTGTTGAATCATTTGAGGTTTTTGTAGGTCTTTTATATCAGACCCTTATTACATTATAACAAAATGATATCAAATGAAGCAATGCTAGTCAAGGATTTCTTAATAAGTTTGTTCAAATAAAATTCTAACCCAATTAACCTTCAGAAAACTCAATAAATTATTACCCTATTTTACAGATGAGGAAACTAAAATACAGAAGGCTAAAAAAGTTACGAAAATAATACAGTGTGTTAGTGTGTTTTGGATGTCAGTCATTTCTACCAGCTGTTGCAGTTTACATTGTTTTAAATTTGTGCTCTATCTTCTGAAATTATTCTTTCTTAAACTTTTTTCCTACTAATTTGTTTATAATTCTATGTCAACTAGAATGTTCTCCTTTCTTCTGTGTTTTAAACCTATTAATTGACAAAATGTCTAACCTGAGCGTGGCATTGCATTAAACTGGCTGTTGAACACTGCTGTGTCATTGTGCTTGGGAGATTTGGTCTCACCGCTTCAAACCTGACTGATAGGTGACAGGGATCTACTCAGACCACATATCTAATAACTTTGGATTTGTCTAATGCTTGATGACATATTCCCTGATCTTCTAATGTATTAGGTAAGAACTCAAAGACTGAACTCAAAGAATTCAAAGACTAAATTCACTGAATTCCTTCTTGTGAAGGAGACAAAAGTTCAAAGCGATTTACAGTGTGTTCTGTGCTTTTTTGTAATACTGTAGTTGGAATGCTAAAATTACATTTCCCATAATCCTTTGTCCCTAGCGTTATTAATGTTTGTCTTGTTTTATTTTTTTTGGATTCCATGAATCAGACACATTTTTGTGAGTTTTATCTAAAGACTGAGTTAGATTAGGAAGGGGGCAGGATTACAAATAGCCACTTTGTGTAGATTATAGAAATAATAATCACCAATTTTCCATTCTTACTGGCAATTTCCAGACACTATAGTTTTTTGATGGAGACAAAATTTCCATGGCTTCCCAGTTTGTTCATGTTCTTTCTGGAAGTTTAATCTGAGGTCTGTTTCTTTAGCTCTCTTAACGAATCTTTAACTGTCAAATATACTATTGTAAATCCCTTCTGTTTAAGCTTGGAAGAGTGAATTCTGTTCCTTTTAGCTAAATGTGACTGATGTGACTCTATTTGACTGATACATTCTCTGTTATTAAATATTAAGTCAGATTTTATAGCTTTATTTTAGGATAGGGAATCATTGCTTTAGAATAAAATGTGTTTGGGTATTATTTACTCCTGTTGATAATTCTTTCATTACTCTCATAAAAATAAAAGCTCTAAGGTAATGTGAAAAATTTAGCATTCAGGTTTATTATTTACTCAATATATATTTATTGAGTGTCCACTCTGTAGCAAAAGAAGTTCCTACTGAGAGGGATATTGCACTGAGCAAATAGATGACTTCTGTATTCACATGTAACTTATAGTCTCCCACCCTCAACTTTTAGGTTGAATGAATTACCTATATGTAGTTAGGTTGCCAAATCAGTTAAAAGAATTTCAAAAGCTTAAGAGATATTGATGATACCTCAGAATAGAGAGCTCATTTTGGAATTGATATTACTAATTTAAAGGGTGGACTGCTTACTAATCCATAAAATGGGAATTTATTTTTATTTGTCATGATGAGGTTAGCAAAAAAATAGCTCATTGGGGAGATGGTGATGAATCACTGAAATGTGAAATAAATACATTTAAAAAAATCAATTTGGCACTAGAGATGGGAATCACAGCCATTTAAAACTCTTAGTAGTAGTAATCATACAGAAAACATGATGAAAAGCAATAAAAGCTTTTCTCCACAGTTTATATTAAAATGAAGCTCAGGTTATTATGCAACATGTATGCCACTTAAATCATCCGAAATGCAGGAAAGCCTTATAAAAATGGTCCATCAGTTTTATCTACAATATGATCACATTAAAAGAGTATAAGGGATTCAAATTGTGTTAAATTAATTATAGTTTCTGAAGCAGTGATTCTAAAATGTCTGGTGCATTAAATTTTGTGTGTTAAATTAGGGAAGGGTCTGGAGATACTTTCAGTTACATATGATTAGATATTTTATACATTAGAATATTTTTCCATGGAAATTGTTAAGGTTCATATGATTTGTTACAAGAGATCAGTTACTTACATATCGATCCAAAAACAAAATATACATTTCATGTTTAGTTTTGTAAAGTAGAAGTAGGAAAGGATGGCTCTAGCTCCTTCATTGGGGGTGAATGTAAATAGAGGTTCTCATAGCACAGGTCTTTATAGTAAATAAGATACTTGTGGATGTCAGTGAAATTTCATATACAGGTCAATGTGCAACTCTGTAGTTTTCCTAGGACTGAGTGAGGGTAATGATTAAATAATTCTCAACATACCAGTAGGAAGGAATGCATAGTAATGGTGCCTTTAAAAAAGCAATGGAGATGGCAATGTGGATGAGAGAGTTGAAATCTCAAATTAAGAGCTTTTTTTCTTGAAAACTATTACAAACAAAATATATTCATCAAGAAATTAATGATGATGACATGCTTTATATACAAAGTGATTCTGAGTTTTAGAAAGAATAATACAGCTTTCCTATGATCAATTCATACGCACTCATCTGTATTCCTGTTTTCTTTCAATTTATCATGAGACTTTTGAAAATTTGCATACATTCAGGGGGATATAATGAGATATTTCCCCATGATATACAACCTGTATTCTTAATGGACTCCAAATGGCTGAGGATTTGTTCAAAATGTTTAAATTAATTTTATTAAAATAAACAGTTACTATAGCATAACAGAAGCTCAGAATGAAAATGAGTTGAATTACATGCTTTACATCTTCAATAAAGTATTTGTGTATTAATTCAGGAAGATTCACAAAGGTAGTAAATGGTGTACATCCAACAGTATAGTATAAAGTGATTGGTAGATATTTTCTAATTCTGAGCAATTAATTATAAGAATGTAAATATGATTTCCTCTTCATTTGAGTTACTAAGAACACATGGAAATAGGTAAGCCATTCTAAGATTGGCCTTCAGTTCTATAGTCCAGATTCCATTAACTGGGTTCTTGTCCTTCCATATTGAATCTTAATTCTTATTTAATAACTGCGTTTCTTAAATTAAGATCCTAAATTGATCTTTCCTTCCCTTCAGATCTCTTTCAAACCAAGTGAGCTATTCTTGACCTTTGATGATATATCTTCATTATCCAAAACAGACATATCATCTATGTTTCTTTTCTCAGTGGTGTGTGTAGTCACCAATGTTATCCCATGTTCTGAGTTCCCCTTCTGACACGAGTAATTAGAATAGCAATGTGAACTGAAGAAATAAAAAGGAAACACAAAGTATAGAGGAGACTCCTGTTGTGTTTCTGTTTGCATTGCAAGAATGCTGGGTAAAACCAGTTTAAATGATAATATTAACCATTTATAAGATTCTTCTCAGGTATAGTTTAATAATTCTATTCCACAAACTAAATTTAAATACATGCGTGTGTAGTGTGTGTGTATGTGTATGTTTACAATTCTTATTTCTTTGGCCCCATTGTCTTTCTTTATTGAGATAATCATAAATAAGTTATTTCCCACATAAAATGTTCTCATTACAGATAAATTCTTTTGATTTATTTCCTGGGGAAATATTTATTATATTCACCTCATTTGCACTGTATTTTCATTTCTACTGTTTCAAAAGAGTTGGTTGGCAAGTGTTTCTACGGATCAACTATAGTCCAAAGGAATTTTTTACAGACCAAGAAAATCTAAAGAATTGTCTATCTCTGTTGTGATCTAACCACTTTTACAAGACTGAGTTTGCATTTAAGTCCAGCAATCAAGTGGAAATAAAGAAATGTGTTATCTCATGCAGCTTTCTTATTTATACTATCCAGACAGTGAATTCAAATAAATAATTTATGTGAGAGTTATTTTTCATACATCTTGATATATCACACTATGTTTCATTAGAAAATGTTTGCTTGGACCTTTAAACTTTAGCTTTTTTTTTGCTTTGGCACTTTCTGCAGAGAGTACCAGAAGCAGAGTTCTGGTTCTTGCAAATGTGCTTAGTAAGGCAGGAGGCCCTCAGTTTGTGTTTTAATGATGTAAAAAATATATATGTATGTAATCAATGAAAAAAATGTTTTTAATTTTTTAAATTTTTAATTTTTTTTAAATTACAAAAAGATAAATACAGAGGTAGAAACAGTGAGATTCGTTACAAAAATGTTATGTGTCTACATTTATGTGTGTGTGGGAAAAGTCATGACTTGAAAAATAGTATTTGCTTCTAACCACTATTAAACTATATTTAATGAAGTTTTATTATGTTCAGTAAACCATCCTTATTTATTTGTATTCCTCTGGACAAATTGCTCTCTTTTATTTATTGAATTGAATTAAATGTATATTTGTTGGACTTTTATATACTGAACTATGTGCTTATTCTAAGAGCTATATCAATAAGGAGAATGAAGTTTTATAAATTTCTGTGAAAAAAAATAAGTATACATTTCCATCAGTAAGCAAAGGATATGCCTTCATCAAATTGAACTAATTTTCCATGACTAGATCATCAAAGACATCCATTACATGAAAGAAACAATATTCTTTGTGCATTAAACACAGAAACACGCACAAAAAAAAACCCCTTCAATTATGAGTGCAAATGAAATAATTAGATATAAAAATCTCCTTTTTAAAGCTTGCTTTTCCAAGTATTGCTCTTCAAATCATATAGCTCATTTTCTCACAGTTATATGAAAGTATGTATGTTGAGAAAATATGCTTAAATGACTTTGATTTCTTGTATGCTATATTATATTAATTATATATTATGCAAGTCTGATATATTACCTTTCAACTAACACCTAAGGCTATAAAATATCATCAAATAACCTCATTCCTTTGTTGTCTACTTGCTGATCTTCCAATTATTTTCAATATACTTTTATAATTCTAATGATGAAATTAATGCATATTTCTTGCAGCAAAGTTTAAGGAGGATTTAGAAGAAAATGTTCAGTCACTAAAGTTAATATAGACTTCAAGATTTTTTAAATGGAAAATTCTATTTGAAGGTTGTCAAATAATAGATTGTGCTTTGACTTTCATTTCTCCTAAGGCTTATTGGCTTTTCTCTTAACCTTACCTTTGAATGCTAATTGTTTCTAATGAGAATACCAAACATTTGTAAAATAAACCATTGCGTGATAAAAGTTAGCACAGCCTCCAAGGGATATCCCAGTGGGTAATGGTAGATTTTAGCTTTGACCTATTCAGTCTAATAAATGTTAATACAAGCTATAATAAGATTTCTCAAGTTACAAAATTAATGATTTTAACAATATTTTTCTTCACTATTATTCTGCACATTGATGCCAATATATTGTTTGTTTGCTTACATGTGTCTCTTTTTAAAACACATATTAATTTAGTCTACCTCCTTGAAGAGAAGGAAATTAAAAATTAATAAAGTTAAGAGACATAAGTGGTTAGACAACAATGGGATAAGCAAACTAATTCTATTTGCTTGTCATTCACTACATCACAGTCTTTTGGCTATGTCATGCAGAGGGAAGCACAATATTTTACTTCACTTGAAACCAAATCCATGAACTTTTCACTCTCTCTTTGCTTTCTTGTTTTATCTCTCCCTTCACCAATTTTTGTTGGGCAAAAGCTATCTTTATGATAGAAAGACCTTAGAGGTGACTAGTTCAGTTCAAATGGCTAATGATGTCTAAATATGCTCCATAACATATCTAATAATTATTACCCAAATTTGTAAAGGGAAAAGCCATACTATCTATTGTGTGCTTTCTATGAATCTAGACTCCATCTTAACAAACATTATCAGTCCATTATGAAAAGCTTTGAGGTATATGCTATTATACCCAATCAAGATAAATAATCTGAATTCCATGGAATTTATGGGACTGATCAAGCCACAAGCAGAAAAAAATTAAGAGTATGAGTTTGAGCCCAAATGCCTCAAAGTCCATAATTCCTATACTTCTGTACTTCAAAATTCTTCTCTACTATGTGGACACCCCTTTTGGGAAGATGTCCTGATATGAAATAGGACAATTCTAGTACTGGCTGGTCCCAGGGAGATGAGCGAGCAGGGAAGCATATATCATGACAGCATAGTTATCCTCTCATTCTGGATTTCTGTTTCTAATTGAACCACTGGGTACTTGGTTTGACCAGGGGATCCATAAGAAAACATATGAATAAAAACAGGTAGTATTAACTCTACTCTGGGTAAAACCTATATATTTAAGAAGTCGAAGTCCTGCCACACTCACATTTCAGTTGCATATCCCAACCAGTTTTCTTATACATAGTCATACAACTAACTTTGCAATAGAGGTTGCTTTGTACTGAGAGGATTTTTCTCTTACTCTAGATGAGGGACTGACTTTCTTTTCTTTTTGTTCCACCAGTTTTATTGGCATATAATAATGTATAAGTTTCAACTGCAGCTAGGGTATAAACTTGTGTCCAAGAGGAAAGGTGATGATTTGTAATGTAAACAATCCTTGTAGCCAACTGTAGGGGCATCAAGCAGGGCAAGGCAGGTCCACAGCTGGGGTCCTGGGAGGGAAATGGCAGGCAGAAAAGCCCTCTTCACCCTCTTTCTCTTGGGCTCTCTCTCTGGTGTTCTCATTCTCTCTGTATTCTCTCTCATGCTCATTTGCACATGTTCTCTCTGTGCCCCTTTATCCCCACTCCCCCAGACCCAGATGTACATACATCCACTGGACTCCACAATAACAGGGAAGATGCAATATTCCAGGTGCAGTTAAACAGGCTAATGGAAGGACAAGCCTGACTAGCTCATGTAACCTACAAGAATATGAGATATCTGCTCCACATACAACACAATTTGGAATGTGGTAAACAGCATAGCTTTAGTTAACACTTCCATCCTATCACAAATTGCCTTTTCTTTTCTGTGGTGAGAATGCTTAAGCTCTACACTTCTAGTAAGTTTCAAGAATATAGTAGTATTAATTATAATCAGCATGCCATATATTAGATTCTTAGAATTTATTCATCTTTTAACTTCTCAAACATCTTCCCATTTCATACACTCTCAAACAAACTGAAATCACTCTTGTGATTACTTTTGGTCCTATCTTTATTCCTTAGTTTTACAGAAAAATCTAATCCTTTCATATGGTTAATTTCTGAAATAATTAAAGGGTACAGCCTTGTTCCACCAACTCCTCTCTTGTGGGTAAAAACACTCAATTTCTCCTATTTTTTATGTATGGCCTGGTTTTTAGTGTCTTCTTGATTCTATACAGAAACTTTGAATTTCCTTTAAATTTCTCCTTAAGTACAGTACTCAGAACTTGGCACCACACCACTTTAAATGGACAAACTAAAATAGAGATCACCAACATCTATGCTGTAGACATTTAAAGGAGCCTAAAAGTATATGGGTTACTTTTCCTAGGTTTTACTGTCAATACCATTTCATCCTACATAGCAAAATTAACTTGAAATCATAATTTTTCATATCCTGTTATATCTCATTCTCCATGCATTGTTCCTTCATTAACCTCTTTATTTTAGTTAAGGATTCACATGCAGTTGTGAAAAGCGATATTGTACCCTCTTTGTCCAGTTTTCTGGGCAAAGCAATACTGTACCCTCTTTGCCCAGTTTTCTCCAGGGTAAAAGCTTATAATATCACAATAAATATTACCCTCAACACTGTGAAGACACAGAACATCACTGTCTTTTTATAGCCATATTCGCTTCACTTTTACTCCCAAACCTCAAACTCTGGCAATCACTAAACTGTTCTCCATTTCAGTAATGTCATGTCAAGACTGCTATATAAATAGAAACACATAGCTTACAAGCTTTGGGATTGACTTTTTACACTCAGCATAATTCCCTGGTGCTTTATCTAGGCCGTTGTATGAATCAATAGATGATTTCTTTTTGTTACTCGGTAGTACACCACAGTATGCATATATGAATATACGTCTATTTAACCATTCGCTCACTGAAGGATGTGTCATTTTTTCCAGTTTGAACTGTTATAAATAAATCTACCATAAGCATGCTGCCAAAAAAAGTCACCAAAAAAAATTGTTAGATATACACTTGAGTCTTCTATTTCTTAAATAATTAGAAGTGTCTTTGCATTTTTAATTTTAGTACTCATATGCTCACATATCTATCTCTCCAGATAGCTATACATATATGTCCATGTATAGCTATAAAAAGATGCATAGATATGTGCTATATGTTTCATTTTCATAGTTTATCTCATATTCACATTTAGTGCGAAGCCTGCAGTGCTAGTCATCCTCCCACCCATATGCCATTAGGCATAGTGGTCTCTTGCTATTTTTTAGGTCCTTCCCCCAGTTAGACCACTGTTGATTCTGCTAGGCTTTTTCTATCCCTGTATTATATGCAGGCTGTTTTTGCTACTGCCATGTACCCTGGTTCCCCTGGGTATCAGACATATTGTTGTCCCTTTCCCTGGGGGCTTAAGACTATTTCCTCCTATGAAGAACTGGTGTAGGGAAGTGGGTGATGTTTCACACTTGCACCCCAGCAGCAGATCACCAGTGCTGGTCCAGAGAAGTGGACTATCTCTAACCACTGGCCCACCTGTTGAGTCAGCCCATGGTGCTGACTCAGGGGAAAGAGCCAGAGGGTGAGAACAAGCTCCCATATTGTCTGTATTCCCACATATTCTCAAGTGAAAACTAACTCACACTCATACCACAGGAATTTGTTGAAATTTCAAAAGATTTCTTCTTATTGTTTCTACCTTTTCTTCTCATGCTATGTAAATCTCAAACAATTTTAGTTTCCTCATTTCCTTCAAAGTGGCTTGTCATTCTAAAATTTCATTTAACTGATTGCTTTGCAACCTCAGGTCCTGTAGGGTTCAAGAAAGTTTTCAAATTATTTAATTTTTTCTTTTTGATAGGATGGGGACTACATCATCTTGAAGTTTTTAGTTGCTAAGAGGAAGTGGAACTTGAAAGGAAATTAGATTATAATCAGTTGACAAATACACTAACTAGAGAAAAATGATATGTTGGTCTTTATAATTGAAAATATTGTTTCAAAAACCATTAAGAACATGAATATACATACCGAGGATTGGGAGATGACAGACCCTACACACATAATCAGCCCAAGTAGGATCCAACAGCCATTCCTTTAGGCATATAACAAACAAAAACATGGGGTGTAAGAGAGGGGATAAGAGTTTCAGGTTAGTACAGTAGTACAATTCGACAGTAGAATGAGTAAATTACAGTAAATTCACCCATTTGAATACTATGCATTAGTGAAAATGAACTACATCTACAACTTTAAAATGGGCAACATTTACCTTTTATCTGCCTTAAGGATGCAACTGGGAACTCAACTGCAACAACAAGAAAAACAAAAATAAATAGGACTACATCAAATTAAAAAGCTTCTTCCCGGTAAAGGAAACATCATAATGACAGACATCCTATTGAATGAAGAAGCTATCTGAGCATCATACATTTGACAAGGAGGTAATAACCAGAATCTATAAGGAGCTCATAAAACTCAACCACAAAACAAGCAAAACAATTTAAAAAATTGGTTGAGGGTCTGTCTGAGTATATACACTTCTCCAAAGAATAAACAGAAATGGTCAATATGCACATGAAAAGTTGTTTGTCATCTGTTATTATTAGGTAAATGCAGATCAAAATTATAATGCAATAACATCTCACACCTGTGAGATGGCTATTAACCAAAAGATAGGAAGTAACAGGTGTTGGTGAAGATATGGAGAAATGGATCACTTACACAGTGAGTGGAAAAGTAAACAGGTACAGTTATTATGGGTGATAGTCCATCTTGAGAGATTCATCGAGAAGGTAAAACTATACATTTCTCATAATCCAGTTATCTCAATTCTGGGTATTAATCAGATATATACATACACATGAATTCAAAGAGATAGGTGCAAACCCCTATTCACTGTAGCATTTACAGTAAACAAAAGTTGGGAATAATCTCTATGCCACTGACAAGCTAATGGATAGAGAATATATGATATATATGTATATCATGTATATATATATATATATATATAAACAATAGAATACAGCTACAGTGAAATCCTGCCATTTGCAACACTGTGGATGAAGCAAGAGGTATTATGGTTTAGTGAAATAGGTCAGAGAAAGACAAATGCTATGTGATTCCGCTCATATGTGGCATACAGAGAACACAGGGAGAGAAATAAGTAAAACAAAAATAAACTTTTTGACTATGACTAATTTGCAGTTACCGTAAGGGAAGGGGGAAGATGGGTGGACAAATAAGGAAAAAGAAGTCAATTGCATAGTGAAGGATAAAACTCCTTTTACAGGTGAACTTAATGTAGTATGTATAGATTGATTTATGGAGATGTACACCAGAAAATTACTTAATGTTCTAATGCAATGTTTGTCCAGTAAAAATGTATATGAATGATTCAAAGGTGACCATAAAGTTGAAAAATATTATTCCAAAGCAGGGATTAAATATATTCATATTCAATCTTGCCAGAATCATTGGAATAGGAGACTTCCCCAACTCTGCTGACCAATTCTAATTATTACAGTTTATTTTATTAGTAAAAAAAAATAAAACTTTAATAGTAAAACAAAAACAAGATACATGAGCCTTTTGAATAGAGTTTTTTTTTTAAAGATTGCATCAGAAAATGCAATTTTCTTTGGGAAGGATTCCAAAATCTCTTTGGGAAGGATTCCATATGATAGTTTTGGCCTTAAAGAGGAGATGCTAGGTGCAAGAACTGGAGAATGGCCTCCTGTTACTAAAAGTAACATCTGTAAAGTAACTGTCCATCATCACACACCATCACTATTATGGGAAATGCAAATCAAAACTACACTGAGATACCCCCTAACACCTGTGAGAATAGCCCATATTAAAAAGCAAAAAAACAAACAAACAAAAAAAAAAAAAACAGAGACAAGTGATGCCTGGATGTAGAGAAAAAGGAACCCTCTTACAATGGTGGAAGGTAAGCCTGTTCAGTTACTGTGGAGAGCTGTGTGGAGGTTCCTCAAAACACTAGAAATGGATCTGCCATATGACCCAGTTATTCTACTCCCAGGAATCTATCCAAAGAACATAAAAATACTAACTCTAAAAGAAATTTGCACTCCAATGTAAATACATTATTTACAATAGCCAAGATATGGAAACAACCTAAATGCCCCCAAAACCAAAAAGTGGATCAAGAAGATATGGTATATATACATAATGGAATATACTATTCAGAGATCAAAAAAGATAAACTCAATCATTTGTGGCAATATGGATAGAGTTGGTGGAGATTGTTCTAAGCAAAATAAGTCAGAAGAAAAAAAATGCCAGATGGTTTCACGTACTTGCATAATATGGAAAAACCAAACACAGGGTCAAACAAAGACAAATCTTGAAGCTGACCGTAGATAACAGGCATTCAGAATGGGAGGGGGTGAAGTGGGGTGGAAACAGGAAAAACAAGGAAATGAATACTTAGCATAAAATAAAATCAGTGCATACATAGTAAACTTTATATTACCAGTTAAATAAACAAATCAATGTTACAGCAGGTCAAGCACCTTCAGGGAAAGGGAACCTTAGTTCTGTAATAGCAGCAACCTGAATTCTACCAGCAATCTCAATTTGGAAGGAGATTCTTCCACAGAGCCTTAATAAAGGTACCCAGCTCTGCTGATAACTAGACCATAATCTCATGAGAGCTTAAACAGAAATCCATCAACCAGCCTAACTTACAGGCTTGTGTGCTAGTAAGTTGCTGTTTTTTATAGAAGTTGATCTCCAAAAATAAAGTGATTAGGTAGTAAAAGTATTGTTTTGAAAAGCTAAGCTTGTAGCAATTCATTATGCAGCAATAGGTAATGAACACCCTCTCATTTATGAAATTCATCATATTCTCTTTCATTTCCATAAACTACAAATGTGCACATAAAACATTTGAGCTTTTATTAACTTTTAATGAAGATTAAAGGGGGAATTACATTGAAGAAATGTGTTGACAGCTCACCAAAATTTTGAAGTTAAGATTCTCTAGTCTTTCAAAGTCACTTGAACATTTCCACCAAATCAAGAATTAACTTAAGTTCAGAACTTTTTTACTTATTTTCTGGAACTGTATGAATTAACTCAACTTAAATAGCATTATTGCGCTCTATTGAAGTGGTCCATTTCTTACTAGATGCTCTGTTTTGCACACACAAGTTAATATGAAGTGGTAACTATGATGCTTAACATAAAGTAGTGGCTATGATGCAAACCTGAGGCCAAACAAAGCTTATTAATTTTGTTCAAGGTCACATAGTTAATAAAAACCAGCAACAAGATCAAAAAGCAGTTTTTCCTGTGTTAAATATTTTACTTTTAACTGTCACACTTTGCCATCTCTTATGGGTTCAGCAATGATAACAATTACCTTATGAATGTCATGACATATTCTCTCTCAACCCTTTAGATAAAACGGTTGAGTTTGCAGTTGATAGAATGATTACCTCGAACATTGTGGCCACTTTGAATTAATCTAATCTAAAAGTCCCTTGAAAAGCCATATCTCTATATAATATCTATAATAAAGGTTGTAAGGAGGATTCACTCATTTAGGACACATTTTTTTTTTGCTTGACTTTACTGTGGATAGCAGTTAAGATATAATAGTAAACAAATTCCTGCCTTAAGATTTACAATCAAGTAGCTAGAGGGTTGAGTATAGGCAATTAAAGTAATTTGATTTGATCACAGTGAAGTATACCACTCCCTCTGGTTCTGGATTTCCCTCCCTCTATATTTGAAAATAAGCACCTCTATTCTGAATGAAGCAAAAACATTCCCCTGCTAACCATTAGAAGGCAATTTTTAAAGAAAGATGCTACAGGTATCTTCAGAGATTCCAATTCATTAAATTACTTCCCTTTACAGGAGGAACTGACTCTCGTGCAACTGAGGTGGCTGCCAAAGGAATCTCCGTGAGATGTGATTTACCTAAAATGAAGACCTTAGGAAAGAACTGGGATTGGGAATGAGCTGTTCAGATTTTTACATTGGGGTAAGTGAGGTAAGGATGGAGAACCAAGGGGAAAAGATCTGATAGAAAGCCTTTTGGGGATATTCACAGTATATTCATTTTTATCATATATTTACTTGAAAGAGCAATTATCTATGTCTATCTTATGAAACAAGACATAGTCCTTAACATGAGGTTTATAAAGGATTTCAATGTTTTGGGGTGTGGTGGTGAAAGATTAATGGACACTCGTTTTATAATTAAAGCACATGAGAGACTTGCCCTTTGAAGATAAAACTATGGAAGAATTATAAATAAGATAATTAACTGAAACCTCTCTTTTTGGTCGAGTTCATTATCAGCAAACGAGGATGAAAAATCATTCTAAACCTAAAGCTAATTCTAGGGAGAAAATGGTGTTTTTATCTACAAAATAACCCTATTATTAACTTATTTGTCTAGCAAGTACAAAATATTAATTAGAGTTCTGATCTTGGTAGTACATTTCTAAAGTACTGCAAAGGAAGACATTATAGAAATGTTTAACTCTAGTGTTATTTGATTATTAAGTATACCTGGCAGTAGATGTCTTATAGAATTAAGTAACTAATACTTAAATACGTGTTTAGGCCACAATTTAAATGTTGCGACTGGTGAATGTTCTCAGAAAACCTAAAAGTATCTCAAATGGCCATATGGATAATTGTTCCTGACCTTTTATTCCTGGATTTTCAATAAAAATTCTAAATATGTACATCTAGATCCTACATCAAGTCCTAATAAATTTAGGATGAGTGTAATATGAAGCTTCTTAAAATTCAACAGGACTCATGAATGATAGTGGTAAACACTTGCTGAATGACTACATTTATTTGCTGGATGAAGACTTAATGCTCAGAGAAAGTATATTCCACCGAATGATACATTTCCAGATAAAAAATGTTCTTCATTAAAAAATCAGCAGTTTCTTCTAAGCAGCAGTTTCTTGTTTTTTCATTATAGCATATTATTTATGTTATAACAAATAACATAAGTCTCTAACAAAAAGGATATTTCACTTTTAAAAATACCTGAATCTGTTATAAACTATTATTCCCTCTAAATCATAACTTAGAACAATACTTCCTTGCCTTCAAGGTGAATGAATTGTTCATGTAGAATAACAGTTGAAGACTGAATTCCTTTACTGTCAAAACAATTATCATTAACTTCAATAAGGAAAAATGTGCACCCTAAAGCACGAAACAGAAGCACCCCAAATCATGAAGACCTTTGTTTCTAATTCAGCACTAGTTCTCATTAGGTGGAAATGACTGCTTAAATGGTTAATGCGAGTTATTATAACACAGCTTAATATGGCCGTCTCTCTTCATTAATGTGATTTGATTTGAGTAATTTAACTTAATGAAACTGCTTGTCTGCTCTGGTTTAGTCCTTTGGGAGCTACCATAAAACTTAACCTATAATGAAACTTACATTTAACCTATGCTTATAAACACATATATGATACTCGACATTTCTGTCATGTGTCATACTATAATATTTTCCAGATGGAATTGTAAAAACAAAAACGAATTAATAAAAAGAAAAAATAATGTCAGATTCAATCAACAAGTTGATATCAAGAATTCTAGAACTGGGCATGGTGGCATGCACCTGTAATCCCAGCTACCTGGGAGGCTGAGGCTGGGGGTCGCTTGAATCCATGAGATCAGGACTACCCTAGGCTACATAGCTAGACCTAGTCTCAAAAAGAAAAAAAATGAATTCTAATACAAAAATACCTTGCGGTTATGAATTAAAGCACTAAGACACTGAGAACTTAAAACTAATGCCAGTGTCATACCTGTGAAGAAGACCACATTCTAGTTTTGAGCTACTCATCTGTTTGTGAGGCTAAGGCATCACATCCAAAATCCCACAGCCCAAAATGATATTCCACACAACTCAATTTCTGAAGGCTTACTTATTTTTTTAAGTGACATTTAAATTATATGGCTGCTAATATCCTTCATTTTCAAATTTAAGAAATCAGTTCAGTATTTTTCTTTCATCTTTAAATCCCATGGATATGTCTATGAATGATACCATTTTCTTAAAGAAATGTATAGGAATTCACATAGGGAACTTGTGCTGTATTTTCTAAATCACAATAATCATACATAATCTAGAGGAAAGTGGTGGGGAAATGTAGACGCTATTTCTACAGAGAAATTACAATTGAACATAAAACTCATATCCCCACCTCTTTTGGCAGTTAATAGACTCTCTCCGACAAACTTTCATAGTCAAACTTATCTCTTACACCATATATGAAAATTAACCCTAAAATCAATGAAAGACTTGGATATAAAACCTGAAACCATAAAATAATAGCAGAAAAGAGATAAAACTCTCCATGACATGTTTGAGCACTTACCAACAAAGGCATGGGGAATAAAAAGCAAAAATAAACAAATGGGACTACATGAAACTAAAATGGTTCTGTGCTAAAAACCAAAATAAACTATTATTAAAACAAAAGACACCTTACTGAATGAAACTATTTGCATATCATACATCGGACAAGGGGTAATGTCCAAGATCTATAAAGAACACATTCAACTCAGCAAAAATAAAACAAAGAAACAAAAAAATTATCGACAGATGGTTTAAACAGACACTCTCCATGAAAGATCCACAGATGCCCAACAGACACATTAGAGATTGTTCATCTTCACTTATCATCTGGGAAATGCAAACCAAAACCACAAGTGAGATATCACCACACACTTGTGAGAATGGTCCCTATCATAAAGACAAGAAACAGCACAAGTTGCAAACAATGTGGAGTAGAAATAATCTAGGCACTCTGTGGTGGGAATATTGACTAACCTAGTCCCCATGGAAAGAGAAAAAAACAGTACAGTCTTCTTAAAATATTAAGATCCAGCTATGCCACTCCTATCTACCTATGAAAAGAACGCACAATCACTAATTTGAATATTTACAATAAGCAATATTTACAATATTTACAATAAGCAAATTATGGTAGCAATCTATATACTCAAGGACAAATGAGTGGACAAAGAAGATGAGTGACATGTAGACAAATGAGTAGCATAGACAAAATGGGATACTACTCAGCAACAAGTAAGATGACAACATGGCTGGAACTGGAGGAATTATGCTAAGTGAAGTAAACGATATAGAGAAAGACAAACACCATATGGTTTTACTCATACTTGTGAAATAGAACAAATAAAAACAAAGGATGAGACAAAATCAAATAAAAAACAAAATCTAGAAATCTGATTGTGAAGTTGAGGTTATCAGCAAGGAAGATGAAGAGCTCAGGTAGGAGAGATATGCAATGAATTACAATGGACTAGAGTGCATGGGTGCCTAGTTGGTGAGTGTGGTATAGCGATAAGCATGAAGAAGTGGGAGACTATACCTTTCAATCATATGCAGCGTTTTAAACCAGTTACTACAATAATTTTTCCCCTACAGTTGTTATTCTCATTTTTAACCACCCATTTCATCTTTGATCTGTTCTTATCTGATTTTTTTCTCTCATCACACAATCACAAATTATCTTTTTAGTATGAGTAACGACTACTGATTTAACTCTCTCACTACTCCAAACAAGGTTAACTCCTAGCAGTTCCCCACTCTGCTCCATTTGAATCTTTCCATTTTGAGACCCTTACATCTTTGACTTTCCATAACAATATACTCTTCTAGTTTCCTCATCATACTTTCTGCTCCCTACTAGTTTCCTCTCTATATATTTATCCTACACAGTTCATAATTTTTCCTGAATATGCAATAAATTCCATTCTGTCTCTTAAATACCTCCTGAAGAAGAGAACCGTCTTCCTTCCCTCCCCCCTCTGTCACATCAGTTAAATCTGATTACTCTCCTATTAGAGAATCTGGGCCTCCTTACTTCCCTCCATGTCAATTTTGAATTGCCCCAATCCTTTCTTCACATTACTGCTAGATTAAACTCTTCCACCTTGAGTTGTTGAGTTGGGACATCAGTCTTTTCCATTCTTTTCATTAGAACTAACATTTTAGCTCTTGTTGAGAGATCTTAGTGTTTGGAGAGGAAGCTCACATCACTTGTGCTCTTGTTTTCAACATCTAGATTTGTACTGAACTATGGCCCTGGTTCTACTGACTGCTTATAATAAAATACAAGGGGAGAGAGAAATTGAAGAAGAAAATGTTAAGCAAAAATGAACCAGCCATTTGAAGACTAAGAAAATTCTCTCTACCCATCTTAAAAAAAAAAAATGGATGTTGTTTTGAAGAGAAGACTAAGGATGTGGCTAAGGAATATTTGATAAAGCGATCATGAATGACTCAAGGACTTAATCAAATCTCTCACAAGAATCCAGGAATGGATATGGGGTTACACCAACAACTATGCCATCAATTTGAGCCAAAGGGGGAGAAAAAAAGTACATGAAATGAAGAAATTGGATTCTTGGATTCCCTAAATTGTATAGAAGCTGATGATACCACTATTTAAGTGCACATGTCACTTTTCTTTAAGGAAAAGAATGATTGAAAAGAATTCAGAAATCATCGAGGATACTGTTTTTACTGTAGTTGCAGGGTTGTTTCCTATTAGGTCTCAAAGACTGAGGAGGTGGACATACTGGGATGGGCCTGGAAGGAGTTATAAATAAAAGAAATTTTTTTTTTTGGTCTTAGCCAAAATGCTGAGAGGTAATCAAAGAAAATTATTGGTATTTTCTTTTAAGGAAAATTATTTTTGTATCTTAAGATATAATGGGGTTTGCCTTTATAGTTTTGGACTTGTTCAAGATACATTTTCCTCCCTCCTTTTCTCTTTCTCTACTTTCCTTTTCAACACCACTCCTTTTTGGAATGGGAATATCTATCCTATGCCAGTTCCACTACATGATTTGGGAATACTTGTCTAGTTTCACAAGATCACAGCTGGAGAAGAATTTTGTTTCAGGATGAATATGCACCTTGAATTTCATCCACATCTAATTGAAATGATATTTAGATGAGATTCAGTACTTAGACTTTAAAGCTTATGCTGGAATGAGTTAAGAATTCCAGGGGTTTTCAAAAGAAATGAATATATCTTGTATGTAATAAGGACATGGATTTGGGGAGAGAGTAGGGAGAAGTAGACTGCTATGGACTCAATTATGTCTTCCCAAAATGTAAATATTGAAGTCTTAACCCCCATTGTGACTGCATCAGTAGGATCAGAAGGAAGTAATTAAGATTAAATAAGGTCCCAAGCGTGGTACCTTAATGTGACAGAACTGTGACCTGTAAAGCCCTCTCTCTCTCTCTCACTCTGAATCTCTGTTTTTGTCTCTCTGTCTCTCATTTACATTCTTTCTCCCTCCTACATTCACAAGAACACAGTAAGCAGTAAGAAGGCTGTAAGCTAAAAGAGTTCTCATTTTATAGGACCTACTCATGCTGTTACACCACCCTCAGACTTACACTCTCTAAAACTGTGAAAGAAAAATGTTGTTTCAGACTAAAACATGTAAGAAATAGAGGCTCAATGGAGCTGCATTTAAAGGAGAATCTGGAAGCTCTCACTAGAGTTATTTTGTCCTTTATTTTGTTTAAGTGATAAATTACAGTTACTAAACTCATTATTTTATAATTGCAGTAAATTCTTTCAGCAGCAATGAATTTAAAAAAAAATGAAAGCCCATATTTAATAAAAAGTTAAGTACTAGATTTCCATTTCACAAGATACTTGATAGTGAATATTACTTGCAAAAATTGCTTTTGATATTTACTATTCACTATGATGGATGTATCGAAGCAACTTTAGAAGGTGTGTTTGTGTTGACATATCAATCCATGAAACACATCTTCATCTAAACCAAATTGCCTGTTATTATAAATTAATGATGTTTATTTTGATTCCAAGTTTGGCTGAATACATTTGAAATATGAAATGATAGTGGTTAATATATTGGCTTTATGATAAAAAAAAAAACTGTCACAGACAGTTAAATGATACTAGGGTAACTCCAGAGTCATTAAATGCTTCAGGTAGAAAATAAGTGAATTCTAATAATATTTTTTTCATTCAATTCATGAAATCTTTGGGAAAGTTCATTCTGCTGAGACAGAAACATCTGATACTGTGAATGTTTATTGTAAACTTGATTAAGTTCAAAATTGAACAAAAATTATTTGTTTTGTGGCAATAATAAGAACACAGTACATGTGTGGTGAAGCACAGCATTTTGGGAAAAACAATATTCTTACTAAATTAAGGAAGTTATGGGGCAGAAATTTTCCTCTATCTGCTGTAGTGTATATGTAAGTAATAATTACATCCAAACAAACAGCAATATCTACTAATCAAAAAAGAACCTGTAGAAGTTAGATTTTACATTATTGTTCTATCTATGCACAAACAAACTAACTGAACTATAAAATTGTTGAAAGGAAGCAGATGTCAAATTAAATAGAAAAAAACTTCAGCAGATTTGTGCATATTTTTTCACTTTGTTGCTCAGCATTGTTTGGATTTTAGAAGTATTAGCTCTGAAGAACTCCTCTAAATGGAATTTAAAAGTCTTATATTGATAATAAACTTTCTGTACCTTAACTCTCCTTAAATGTAGGTTACAATTGTTCTATTTCAATTGAAAATTCTTAAGCTTCTTAACCAAAGAAATGTCAAAAATTTTTAGTTTTCAAGCTTTGAAAATTACAATTAATAAATCTTACAAGCAGAAAATGACTGGCAATTATTTTTCCTAAAAGCAAAAAGTAAGAGAATTAATAGAACAGATTAAACAGTGATTCCTCATATGATATATAAGATAGTTATTTTTTCCCCTGGTATCTAATGTAGATAAACAAAGTGTATAAACTGATCTTAAAGGTACAGTTTGATATAATTTTTATTTTTTGATGATTATTTTATAGCTTGATTACATATAAACATATTTGTATATATTTATAATCATGTAATTGCCAACTAATCAAGATGCAAAGTATTTCAACATCCCGTAAACTTCCCTCATACTTCACTGCAAATTTCATTTTAAAATGGAATAGTTTGACTTCGATATATCTGAAGAAACTTTTGATTGAGCTATTTTTAATTATACTAATTTATACTCCATCTCAGAATACAATGAAATTGATAAGGGTCATGATTTTGAACATCTAAGCTTGGATATTGAAGGTTAGCAAATATAATTAATGTCTCATTAAAAATATAAAAACAAAGTCATGAGCAAAAAAAGATAGTACCTGTAAAAACAAAAGTAAGAATATCTTTTACTTGGAAAAATAGCTCTGAGAATACTGGGTATCTTAAAAACCAAGAGATTATTTTCTTAGTTAAAAACTATTAGTATACTTTACAGATATGAGTCTGTTGACAGTATCAACAGTTTTACATTTACATGATTTACATGAATAAAGTACAATTTTAAAGAAGATTGCCAGTAATTTTATAAAGAGAAGAATAAGAACAGTCCACAGTGAAAATAGATTCTTTGAAAAAATACTGTGTTGTAATATACAAATATAGCTAAGAACTGGTTAAAATATATGAATTATGTACCAAGAGCTTTATTGTTTATGCTACATTTAATGTTCATAGAATTGATTTACAGATTTTCAATTTTGCTTTAATATAGAAGGTTTAACATTATTTAATTTTTTGAGAAAATTTTGTTTTTAAATAAAATAATATCATACATAAAGTTTAAGAATAAAAACCCGTACATAGTTAAACCATATAACATTTCTTTTAACCACATCCACTTGATTTTAATGCTTTTTTCCTTTTGTAGTGATCATTTGTGCTATTTCTCTCCTTACCACCTTCAATAAATCACATATATCATGTCTTGTAAGAGTATCCTTTATCAAATCACAAAGCAATTATCACTATAGTAACAATAACTACCATATTACAGTTTTTTTCTAAACTATCATCCACATAATAATTTTATCATTGATTCAAGCTGATTGATAGTATTTTTTCCTTCCAACGCAGTGCAGAGAATCCAGTATAGAGCAGAGTGCATTATTTGTTTATTAAGTCTCTATTTCTGTATAACAAGTTAATCTAAATCTGATGGCATAATGGCATAATAAAATCAATATTTGCTCTGTATCATTTATACAGATCAGGTATTTCAAAGCAGCTTGGAGTCCCTCGTGAGGTTCCTGTTAAGGAGTTTATGAAGCTGCCTTCATCCAAAGGCCTGAATAACACTTCAAAAACTGCTCACGCACATGACTGGCAACTTGGCACTGGTTGACAGCAGAAGGCCAAATTTGCTCCCTACATAAGGCCTACTTGAGTCACCTCTGACTTCTTTCACAGCTAGTGCTTCAAGAAAGCAGTGTAGAAGTGATTATTCCTTTTGTGATTCAGTGTGGAAGAGGCCACTGTCATTTTTTCCATATTGTGTGACTATAGAACCCGATCCAGTGTGGGCTGAAACCATGAGGATGTGGCTATGAGGTGATGCTAATTGAAAATTATCCTTAAAACTGACATCCAAATTTGATTCTTTTATTCCTCTTTTAATTAAAAAGATTTTCATTTTTTAAAGTAAGTTTTAACTGAGATAATAATGGGGTACTCACATCAGATATCAACTCTCTCATTTTCTATCACCACAAAGCATAGCGTTTCTTCCCTCTTTTTCCTTACCTCTCACCTCCCCATTGCCCCTGTTGGTGCTTTAATTCTGTAGTCAGCTATCAAGGTTTAGTGACTCAGCTTATAAAAATACCTATTTTCTAAAATTAAAGTCTTTCCAAAGAACTGTTTTCTAAAACCTTTAAAGTAATTAAATAAAATTACCTACTAAATCAATTATTTAGTTACGTATTTTCCCCTTTTCTCTCCATATATATCCTAGTTTGGACAATGATTTATATGGTTACCCCAGTCGTAGCTTTAAAAGCATATCTTTCACCATCAAAATGTTGGCATTTAGAGCAAAATGGAAGGTGTGTGAAGGAATTATGTGTAGTATAGCAAGACAAAATTTGGAAAACAAATATTGAACATGTACATAGTAGGCAATTCAATAAAGCAAAAACACTTATATAGTAGACATTAATAAATAGTCTGAGGTTAAGATAAAGGGTGAAGGGAGAAAGAGCTAAAGAAATTTTAGGCATGGTGGTGGGAAAAAATACCAGTTCAATAGAAAGTTGTGGAAAAAAAGAAAAGAAAAGGCCGCCATAACCTTCACATATTCTCACCAATTATTTTCTGTGGGCTACATAATGATCTTTGAATTTAGCTTTCAACTAAATACTCAAAGCAAAGTCTTCCTCCCCCCCCCACCCCCCAGCTCCATTTCAAATGGGTTACCTACATGGCTGAAGTTTATGTAAAAACCAAAAACCAAACAAAACTATTTTTGGAAAGTATATATTTCTAGAATTTCTTTTGAGTTCATCCCAGAAAATGTCCTTCTCTACACTCCCCCAATACCTGAAGTCTCCCTTAGACAACAGTTCTCAACATTCTTGTCCCCACTAGAATAGAACTTTCACCAAAGCAAGGGCTATCTTTAAAATAAGCACATGGTTCAAAATGGTTAAGAGACTTAGAGATTAGACCTGAAACCATAGCACACATAGAGGAAAACTTGGGCAAAACTCTTCATGAACTACAGTTCAGAAATCCATTTCTGGAAACATCCACAGATGGCAAAAAAATGAAGGAAAACATAAACAGATGGGACTACATCAAACTGAAAAGCTTCTGTACAGCAAAAGAGACAACAGAAAAAACTAAAAGATGCCCAACTGAATGGGAAAAAATCTTTGCTCT
>PVHY01001470.1:0-21564 GCA_004024945.1 Uropsilus gracilis
CTTCCTTTCCTTTCCTCCTTTCCTTATCTACCCACCCACCCCTTCCATCCATTCTATTTATTTTGACAGACTCACATTGCCTGGGGTACCACAGACTCAAGCAAGCCCCAGCCTCAGCTTCCCAGGTAGCTGGGATTACAGGTGCGCGCCACCACGCCCAGCTTTTTTGGGGGACTAGGTCTTTCTCTGTGCCCCTGGCGGGACTCGAACCACGATCCCTGGCCCCTGGCCATGGCTTCCTAGGCTGCCACCTACAGGCATGGTGGTGCATGCCTGTAGTGCACCACCATGCCCCGCCCTCAGGTTTTCCTTTTATGCACTCTGCTTTTAGTGTCAAGTGTAAGAACTCTCAAACTAGCTTTATATTTCAAGATAAATTTTTCTTCTTGTAGGTTTCTGATCCCCTTTAGATTATATCTTCATATAAGGTGAGGTTTAGATCAAAGTTTTTTCTTTTAAATTTGTCCATGGATTTGCAATTCCTCTAGTGTCTTTGTTGATCCTTTTCATCCTTTGGGTTGTCTTTGCACCTTTGTCAAAAATGCAGGCATGTTGGTATGCTATTTCTGAATTCTCTGTTCTTTTTGTTATCTGTGTTCCATTGATCTATGTATCTGTTCTTCTGCCAGTACCACTCTATCTTGGTGACTATAGCTGTGTAGATACAGTGTCTTTAAATTGGGTGAGTTGATTCCTCCCACAATATTTCCTCTTTCACAGTTGTAACTATTCTAGATCTTGTGTCTTTCCATATAAACTTTAGAATAAATTTGTGTTTGAAAAAAAAATACAGCTGGGTGTGGTGGTGCGCGCTTATAATCCGAGCACTGGGAAGTCAGAGGCCTGGCCAGGCATGGTGGGGGGCGCCTGTAATCCCAGATACTTGGGAGGCTGAGGCTGGGAATCACTCGAGTCCGTGTGATCGTGACTACCCTGGGCAACATAGTGAAACCTAGTCTCAAAAAAAAGAAAAAAGAAAAAGAAAACACCTTAAATGACATTCCATTAATTCCTTGGATCATTTTAGGGAGAATTGACAGCTTTACTATGGTGAATCTTTACCATTGGATTTTAATAACTTGGAATCAGATTAGGAGGAAGTATTTCTGTAGAGAAAGCTTGCAAACTACTTAAATTGGGCATAGATTTATTTGTAATTAGCAAAGTGTTGACTTTTTTTAGTCTGCCTTCTCCCCCTCCAAAAAAATTTTTGTGCTAATGCCATTAATAGAGTGGTGGAATGGAAGCAGTTGTGGATTTATTCATGTATGTATTTACCAACATTCTCATGAGTATCTGTGAGATCTAGACTCTATTCTAAAGACTGTAACAGCAATCATTAAGACATACAAGAACCCTGTTGTCATTAATGTCATGTTCCTGTGGGAAATGATGAACCAATAATCAAGAAATGCATGCTGAAGTAGAAGAATGATGGTATAGCTACTTGTTGAATGATCAGGAAAGGCCTCTGAAGGTTAGATCTGAATGTTGAGAAAGTGTCAGCATTAGGAAGAAAAGGAAGATTGTTCCAGCCAGGAAACAGCTAGTGCGTGCAGGACAGTGCAGGGCACACAGTTGGTCTGTGGGAGGAACCAAACCGGAGGGCAGAGTTGTGCCATGGAGGAAAGGACTGGAGAGAGTGGGAGAGACAGAAATTAGTTAGGTCAGGTAGGCAAGAGCAAGCTCACTTGGAAGTTTGTAAACCAGCATGAATAGTGTGATTTTTATTCTGAGGATGCTAAGTCTTTGGATGATTTTGGTAAGGAGTGAAAAGATGTGACTTAATGTTTAAATGAGTGATTTAGTACTGTTGGCAGGGGCAAGGATAAGAGAAGAATAGTGAATTAGAGGGCTATGTTAATTCAGGTGAAAGGTGATATTAACAGAGGATTTAGGTTTTATTTTGGAGTTGATATTGGTATGATTGATATGATTTGTTGAGACTGTGTTTGTCAGGGCCGATTCCCATCCCCCACCCCTGTTAAAGCTTTCATGGATAGATATTGATGTTCAATGAGAGGGATAAGACTTAGGAGATCAGTAGGTTTGGGGGAGAATTATAGTCCCTTTTTGATCATTCTGTTTTTAGTGATGTCAGTCATCAATTGAATAGGTAAGTATAGGGTCCAGGTAAAGACTGGGATTGTAGGTGTGATATTGCAACCTCTACAGATGTTAGAGTATACAAAACTGAGAATAGCCAATTAGAATGAAATGAGGTAGAAAACTATAGAACCCAGGACAGAATCTGGAGCACTGGAACATTGTAAAATCTGAAGAGGTGGAAGCAAAACCTGCAGAGACTAAACTTGTTTAGTTAGTGGTGCTATGCTTGTTAACTATTGTTAGAGATGGAAAAATGAATTTAAGTGCCTCATTGAAACTTAGGAAAGTCTTATGACAATCTGTTGGTTTTATCCATCCTCATAAGAGAGGGGAGAAAGATAAGAAACAAATATTAGAAGCTGCTTATTTATTAGAAAATTACCTAATGATAATTGTTGTTGAAATGTTAGTAAAATCACATCCTATGTAATTCCCATCTCTTTTTAGTTTGCCCTCTTGAATCAGTAGACTTGAGAACCTTAAGGAAAATACAGAATTGCTAGATTAGATGTGCTCGACACACAATACTTAGAGTTTTTATATGTAACAGTATAGTAGTTTCTTCAAGAAATTTTCTTATACATGAACAGGTAATTACTCTGGTCTGGTATGGTGTTACATTAGTGAGGGAGCCAACAAAAGAAGTATGAAGTGTAGATTTTGCTTTTTTTTATTTTTTATTTAATTTTATTGTTGCATCAGTCATATTTGTAAAGTTACTGCTCCCCTTAGGCACGGTCCTCCCAGCTTCCCTTCCCTAGTCCTCTTCCCACCCCCCCCATCCACTCCAGCTCTTCTCTCGCTGCCACTGGTTTAGCCCATTGGTTCCTTTGTTTTCTTTTCTGGGGCAGTGTCCTGGGTGAAGCCCTGCACTCTTGGGACACCACAGGCGAGGCTGTCCAAATCTCCAGGAGTAGTCCTGGGGCAGGTGGCTTGTCTGTGCATGTTGGAAAACCTCCTGCAGGATAGGTGTGTGGAGTGATTTTCCAGGCTTCTTCGTTGTGGCATTTCCTTTGCTGGAGGAGACAGTCTCTTTTTCTCTGGTTCTTTATGTTCTTTGGTATCAGTGCCTCCTTGTTCTTACTGGCTGTCTCTTCCATTCATTCTGATGTCTGTTTTGGGGTGCTGCTTCTTAACCTTATAGTTCTGGCGTCTGGCATTGGGAGTCCCATTTCCGCACCGATGGCAGTGAGGAAATTACTCAGTGGGGATAGACCTCAGCAGATGGTTGGTCTCCTCTTGTGATCAGATCACCATGGGGCCACTGCCACTTCTCTGTGACCTTCCTTCCCCATTGGGGTGGGGTCTCTCCTTGTTCACGTTGAAAGTGTCTCTGGACCAGGAGTTTAGTCCCCCAGCACCAGAAGTGTTGTAGGTGTTACTCTGTGACATGTCTTCACTGTAGTTAGTCTCACAGTCTTGTGTCCCCTAGTTCCACCTCTGCTCTTTTGACCAGGTGTGTGCAGAGCCTTTTTTTTTCTCTCTCTCCTCCAGTGCATTTGCCCCTGGATTGCTGCTTTTCTTGCTCCTAATGAGGACTGACTAAGATGGCAGTGAACCAGAAGGCAGGGATGCCCCTGCCCTGCAGCCCTGCGCCCGGGCAAAGGCCTTCCCCTCTCCCAAACCCATAGGCCGCGAAGCCAGAGGACTGCAGCAAGGCCACCAGATAGCCCCAGCGTCCCCCAGGAGCAAGCCTAACCTGCTCTGCCCCACACCATCCTGAACGTTCAAACGGGCACAGGGACCCTGAGGCCTTCTCTACAGGTTGTGTGTCTGAGAGAGCGCTTATTTATTTTTATTTATTTATCCTCCTTCCTTTATTTTTAACTGAGCTATTATGGATACCAACAGGTACTGGCACTGTAGTGCACCCACCAGCAAGTCACCCATAGTCCACCACCTTCCTTCCCTCTTTACTCTTGCCTCTCCCCAACTCACTCTCTCTCCAGATGCTTCAGTCTGTAGTCAGCTTTCATGGGTTAGTTTTTAAGCTTGTCTTTATCTGAGTCTTACTTTAGTTCTCTGTATTCCACATATTAGCGACACCATCCAGTATCTATCTTTCTCCTTTAGACTTACTTCACTTAAGTTTATCCCTTTCAGCTCCATCCATGTTTCCACAAATGACATGAATTTATCTTTTTTGATCACTGAGTAACATTCCATTGTGTATATATATCATATCTTTTAAAGCCACTCATCTGTTTTGGAACAGTGAAGTTGTTACCACAATTTAGCTACAGTAAATAGCATTGCTATAAACATGGGAGTACAAGTTTCCTTTTTAATGTGTTTTTGAATTTTGGGGGTAAATGCCTAGGAGTGAAATGAATTGGGTCATATGACAGATCCATCTTTACACATCTATCCCCACCACAGGGCTTTCCACAGGGGGAGACCGAGCTGCATTCCCACCATCATTGCCAGAGGCCTCCCCTTCCCCTTGTTGTTTCTGGTCTCTCTGCTGTGGGCTATTCTTAACATGTGTGAGAGTGTCTCGTGTAGAATCAACTTTCATTGAACTTGGATGAGAAGGAAACTGGGAAAAAAAAAAAAGGTACAAACTATGGTGGTTGAATATAGTATCTTGGGAGAGGTGAGGCGTGAAATAAGTGAGGCTTAAGTAGAAGAGCAAAATCAGGCAATAGAATAATATGGTATAAAGAAAATTGACTTCTTAGTTAAAAGACCTGGTTTGAACGTAGGCTTGATCAGTTCACAGCTATGTAACTATGGTTGAATCCTTGACCTCGTTGAGCTTGTTTCTCCCTGGGCCTGGGGCATCGCTGCTTACCTCATAGGGCTGCTGTGACGATGCAGACTATATGCATTTGCTAAACTGTGATAGTAACAGGCTAGTGGCTAGTTACATATTGGACAGCAGGTTAGCAGATACTCATTTTAGCATGCTCATAACGACAAATGTTTCTTTTAGTAATCTGTGTGTGTTAAGTATTTTATAACTTTCCATTAATGTTGTGTGTAGTGCATTCCTTAGGTGGTAGGCATTCTGTAACTGTAGCTGATACTTACTATCATTCTGCTTTTGAAAGAATGGCATAGCAAGAGGAAATGATTATCCCTGCCCTTGAGGAGTTTGACTCTTGATGATAGGTCATACTCACATGAATACAGGACATTCTGTTCTCAAATGATGCAGGTGGTGCAGGTATGAATAAAGAGGTGAGGATAGATGGCTTCCTCATTGTGGCAATGAGACTAAACTTGGCCCAGGAAAGAAAGGGAAGATTCAAATCGGGAGGACAGGGTAGAGGGGTAGATACTTTGTTCTAGGAGGGCTTTTTAATTTATGTATTATTTATTTTTAGGAACAGTGAACCATAAGTGTTATTGAAATTACCTTTCTCACTATACAGTTTATTAAATATGTGCCTGCTTTCCAAAGGATGGTATAGTACAGAATTTATTTTGGAGTTTCTAAAATATGGCCCTGCTTTTATGGTATACCTGGGTTTCAAAGTGTTATGGGTGTTTGTTTTATGTATAACATGTTTTATGTGTAACATACAGAAATCTCTTGTGCTGTAAGGTTTAATGAATGAAAAGGAGGGCAAATTTTTGAAATTCACTTGAGTGATACTCCTTCATATCGTTAGATTATTTGGATATCAACTGTTTACAAATTCATGTGCATCTGTGGGATGCTAGGATGACATTGTTTTGGAAAACAGCTGTCCAGCCTGTGCTGGAATTGGGCTTAGTCCTTGCCCTCTTTTCTCTTGGTCATGGTTTTTTAAATAGTTGGACCCTAGGTCATGTTGCTTTTATGCAGTGGTCTTTCTTGCTTACTGGAAGTTAGATGATCTTAATTTGCCTTTAAGAAAATTTAGGTTTAACATGTTCACGGCAGAGATGTCTTTCTTATATTCCACCATCAGACGGCTCTATTTGTGTTCTCTGCACCAGATGGGGCTGGTTTATATTACATGAATTAAATTTATGACACCTGTGTATGCATATACCACAGGTGGAGCAGGCTGGAGTTAATGTGTTAATTACATATCTCCTGGAACACTTTGTAAAACCCACGAGGCTATAGTGACTTTTGATAACATTTTAATAGCTATTGATACCTGCTCAGCTTGTGAAATTGTGCAGTATCATGATGAATTTTATAATTTCGATAAATGCTGAAAAGTTGTTCATTGAACGTTTTTGTGCCCTGGACTGTATTAAGAAACTTTAAAACATGTAGGGTTTTGTTTCTCCTTTTATTTTTTAAAGTTTTATTTATTTTTATTCTTTAAATCACAATCTCAGTAAATGGTTTTTGGGATACCTCCCCCCACCTCCCTCAGGTGCCCCCTCTATTCTCTCACACCCCATTCTTTGTTGTTTGCTAGTCTGTGTTAAGTCCATTAGTCTCTTTCTTTCCTGTGGTAGTGTTCTTTCATTGGATGAGGGACTGTGTTCTTGGAACCAGGTAAGCCTTGATGGTAGGTTGTCAGTCTTAAGTTTGCGTTGGGCAGTCAGTTTGTATTTATTTGTGGTCTGTCCATGCTTTCTCGTTGGAGGCTGTCTTCTCCAATCCCATCTCTGTTGTTTTGCTGCTTTACCTTGTGGTTTTAGCATCAGATTTAGGGGGGGGGTCTCACCCCCAGCCAGTGTCAGTGAAGACGTTTCTCTGGATACAAGCATCTGTGAATGGCTGTTGTAGATCATCTCTGCCTCAGCTTGCAGCTTTGCTGTGGGCCTGATGCCCCCAGTCTTCGGCCTTCCTCTCCTCCTTCCTGGGGAGGGGTATCTTGGTCTCCTAGAAGGCATTTCCGAAATGAGGTCTTGGGTCTTTCAGACCCTGTGGGTGTGTAGGTTAGGTGTGCTTCATGATATCGTGTTTCCATAGTTGTTTGTTCTGTCTTGCATGCACTGGTTCTCTTGATTGTCCATCTGGTGTGTCCAGCTCAGGCTTATGGGCTGGATTTTTACCTGGTCCCTTACCTGTTTTATGATAGGGTTTGTGTTATATATGTTCGTGCTTCGTGAAGATTAGCTGGAGAGTGAAATGGAAGGGGCTTCCTGCCCTCCCCTGTCCACCCATGTGCCAGTACCTCCCTGCATGGGGGCGGGGCCCAGAAGTCTGCATGCGCTGTCCCAATCTCCCCTAGGACTGGAGACTGGGGGCAAATGCCTCGGCCAATCCGGGGTGCAGATGACTGCCCCGTGCCACAACCATCTGCTGGTGTATGGAACTAAAACCCCATCTGGTCCCCCCCTCCCAGGTTCTCCAGGCTTGGGGGGGTCTTACCCCAGGGTCTTTTCTGCCTTTGGTACCGGCTGGCTAGGGACAGCGGGGCAGGGGAGGAGCCCTGGACCTCATGGAGGCAGTTAGGCTGACCCAGCTACCCCTGAGGGGGAGCAGCTGGCCTGCACCCCCTGAAACAGAGGACACTACCTCACTGAGGCCTCCCATCCAAGCGCTGTGACCTGGAGGGGGTGTCTGTTTCTCCTTTTAAACTTCACAACTGCTCAGTGAAGTATAAGTGCTATTCTGCTTCCTGCTTTACATGTGAGAAGAAAATGACGTATCCATTCCAAGGTTGCACATATAGTGAATGATGGACCAGGAACTTGAAATCAGACAGTCTGATTTCTGGGCCCAGTCTGTTATCCTCTGTGCTTTCCAGGAAGTACCTCTCTGGGAATCTTCCATATTAGAAATTTTTGTTTATCTGTTACAGCTTACCATGTCTTAGGACATTAGAAATTGGGTAAATTTCTGATAGGGATTTTATAGTTGCACCTATTATTTTGAATGAGGGGTTGACCATTATATTAGTTAAGTAACCCCTAGTTGCAGAATTAGCCCCAAAGGACAGGGTGTAATAGTTTAGAGCAGGTGTGATGATAATTGAGCATTTGGGGACCTAGGCTGATGGAGGGGTGTACTATCTACCATCTCTAATGAATGACTTCCATGGTGAATGTTGTTGGAAGTACAGGGCAAGATATTTTATCTCTTAAGCGACTGAAGTGAAAGTTGCAAACATACTATCTGCTCACTTCCATGGTTGAGGGCTTAGTCTCATTGCCTTAACTAGCTGTAAAGAGATTGGGAACTGTAATGTCCTTTTTCTTTGCTGATGTTAGGAAGTAAGGTATCATTCTGCAGTGTTGTATTATATCATTGACAAAATGTTCTTGGGAGTATATTTTCAGTTACAGAATGTGAAGGTGGGAAGGAAATCTTGCCTCAGCTACAACTCTGATCTTGGAAGAAACAGCTGGTAGGTTTTGTGTGGACACTGAGCAGGCACTGCTACGGCTGTGATGCTGTGGATCTCAGTAGGAAGACTGGGCTAGTCCAGTGCTGTGGTTTATGAAGTGGTGTTGTACACATTCAACTTGATTCTTACAATAGTCCTATGCAATAAGTAGAGTAGTAATGACATTTCCATTGTAAACGAGAGCACTGTGATGTTGAAAGTTGAGGTAAACTAGCAAGCAAGTTGCACACCTAGGATTTAAATCTAGAGCTCATGGTTCCAACATCTATGTGGTTTGTATAACACACTTTTTTTTTTGGTAGAAAATTCTATCCAATAATTTTTATGCTTACTATCATCATTACTCTCACAATCTTTTAACATTGTGTCCAATATACTATTGCTGATGTCCAGTATAATCTACTGACAAATTACTGGCATAGCTTGAGCTTATTTTGAAGATTCAGAAAGTGCTTCAAGAACTTGCATTGCTTCATCATCATCATTATATTCATAAATGACATAATACTTTAGATATGCCAGTTAATGGAATAGAAGGCAACAGAGATTTTACTCTTTGAAAGTTAAGCTTTATAGGCTTGCTTCCAGTGGATAAAATGACATGTAAAATGAGCAGAGGAAGTAAAAATAAAAATAAAAAGGAAGTTTAGATAGAAATAAAATAATTGTAGCAGTTAAAATTTTTTTATTAATAAGAAATATTTTTTTATGAAACACATTGCTTATCTATGTAATTGCACAGATAATTTTGCTATGCTTACTACATGGTGAAGCCATTTCAGTACATGCTTACTCAAAGGAACATTTTTTTTCCTTTATTGCAACCAGAGGAACCCTTTCTACATGCTGACAATAGAAGGTGAGGTGCCATTCTAAATTTAGTATTTTCAGTATTTTGACAGTTTTGAAATGCTCTTGGTGAAGAACATTTTCAGTCACAGAGTTTGTGGTATTTTCATAGAGGGATTGGAATTGATAACTATAGCAGAATGCTAAGTATTTGTACAAATGGATTGTTAATCGGAAAGTAAAATGGAGGCTTCTAAGTCCTCATTTAATATAATAGAGTCAGCAAGCTCTTTCTGGTTGTCTTTTTTTAAAAAAAATAATAATTATTTTTCCTGAAATTCGTATCATTTGAACTATTTCTAAATTATTTCAGAAGAGGTGACTTTAGTACAGCTGAATTTAATGGAAATATTGTGATGTAAATTTATTTTCCATGTAGTAAACTATCCTGTAGACATTCCTTATATCTTCAATTCACTATGAACAGGACATAGATCAGTCAAAGAAATACTATTTTATTTGCATCTGTTTAATGACCAGTAGCTCTCTGGGGTAATTGTATTTTGCTGAAGTTGTACTCTAAGTGATTCCTGCTTTTCTTAGATTTTTAGTTTTCTGACATGATATCAATAGAAATACAATGGTAAATTTACTGAAATCAAACTGAGGTCATATACAACACAGTCTGCATTCTTTGAATATTTTTGCATGGAGTTACCAGATCTTCTACAAGCTATTATTTTAACATACACTATGAATTAAAAAATAGACTAAAAATAAATTTTATAAAGAAAGGAACGTTTGTGCTTAACTGTTGTAGCTTTGAGTTATTCACATTTTGGAAACATGTATGTAAAATTTTGGCTTTCTCCCACAGACAAAGAATGTAGGTAACTGCTGAAATTCTGTCAGTACCTCTTTATTTGCGTAAAACAATGAGATAGGACAGCATTCTCATATCGTTTTATTTTTACTAAATCGTTTTTTAATTTTCTTAATATCATTGTTTAATTTTGTAAATATTTGATTTCTCACCTCAGGTATAGTCCCCATAAGTCTCCCACCACCAAGACACTTGTGAACTATCACCATAGTCTCCTGTGCTCTTTCGCTCCTTCCCACCTCTTGCTGTATCCCTGTTGTTTGCCTGCACAAGTTTTGCCTTTTTCCTGATCTCACATCATTTTAATAAAGTCAGTTGTAGATTATAAGTTGTATCATTTGAAACCTGGTCATACAGTGATGCTTGTATTCACTTGTGTTTGTATCCTGAAAGCCTAATTAAAAGAATAAATAAACCAGTTGAATAAATACAGGACATTTAAGCTGAGACGAGGCACTGCATGTAATAATGCCCTTCAGAAGCACAAAGGATCTAAGATAAAATAGAGGATAGAAAAGCACTGGACCTTTATCATGAGTCCAGGTGTGAGTCTGAGCTTTGCTAAATGGTAGGCAAATGCTTTATTTCTTTGGGTCTTGGTTGTATTAGTTTTTTTCACCAGTTTTAGCCGTATATGATTATTATTACTATTTTTTTTGAAACTAAGTCTCGCTATTTTTGCCTATGGAACCACAGGCTCAAGCAATTCCCAGCCTTAGCTTCCCAGGTAGCTGGGATTACAGGCGCACGCCACCACACCCAATTGTTTTTTTTGGGACTGGGTCTCACTACGTTCCCCTGGCCGGACTCGAACCGTGATCCCTGGCCCCGGCCGTGGCTTCCTAGGCTGCCACCTACAGGCATGTGCCACCATGCCCGGCCAACAGTATATGATTATTACCTCCTAATCTGCCTGATTTGTTTCTGTCCTGTCAAGAGAAAGTTAACACCATAAAGCTGCTAGCTCTTTTTCTTTTGTCTTGATGAATGGTCTTATAATGGAAAACATGATTTGAATTATTTTTTCTAGCTTTACTATGTTTTCTATGACTAATTTTAAAGGAGGCATGAAATTGAAAGTAGTTTAGCATTTTAATTGTGCCTCATTGCTGTCAATAAAAAAAAAAAACGTGAACTGGAAAGACAGACAAAACACTTTGAACACCTACTCAGTGGAAGGAAATCACCTATTGTACCTATTAAAGTCCTTTGAATTTCCGCTTTAAGGTAAAGGGCAATAAAATCAGTTGATTGAGTAGTGTTTGACCCTTTCCCTGTCAGCCAGTGCAAATGTATTACTGTTACACATTGTATTATTAAAAAAAGTTAAAACATCCAAAAATTTTGCAACTTGTACAGAATTGTACAGAGTGAACCACTATATAATCCACAAGTAATTCAATGAAGATTCTGCAGTTAACATTTTCTTTTACTTGCTTCCTATATCTGCCCAATTGTTTTATCCCACTATCCATCTGTCAGTCCATCTTATTTTTAATGTATTTAAAAATAGATTGCAGACATCCTTACAATTTACCCTAGATCATGTTGACATGCATTTAATTAGCTAGCATTCAATACTTGTTTACATTTTCTTAGAGTTAAAATTTGTAGGTATAAAAATGCACAACTCTTACGTGTGCCATGGATGGTAGTCAGTAACTGAACATCTGAATTTTTATAGGATCTCTGCTAACCTGGTAGATAGATTTGTAAAAAGCAGATTCTGCCTTTATGTTCTTATAGGATAAGCAAGAGAGATGTGTCAGAAAGTAAATTCAGTACAGAACTGTACGTGGGCCCTTTTGATTGCAAATAGTAGAAACCAACAGTATCTGAAGGTACAGGTCTTGCGTCTGGAAATTGGGGGAAGGGACTTTAGGAACAACTGGAACCATGAACTGGAAAACACAGGACTGTCTGAACTGTGTTTCATTATGCCCACCATTTCATTCTTTTCTCTGAGATCTGCTTTCTCCTCATTTTAGCATTTATGGTAATATATGGCTGCCCCCACAGCCTTTCTTTTAAAAGACACACTAATTTTAAAAGACTTAAATTTTTAAGTCCAAATTCCTGCGAGTTAGACTGCTTCACCCAATTCTGGTTCAGTTATACTTGAGATTTTGAGGTACAATTTCCTTTTGGACACCTACTTTTTTGGATGGAGCAATGTAGGAATAGTAGAAGAGACAGTTTCCAGAGCAAAGATGGGGGAGGGGGGGGGTGAGGCTGACACGGAAAGATAATTCTAACTGCAAGTGTGGTAAATAATTCTACAGGCAAGAACAGAATGCAGAAATATCAGTAACAGGAGGGGTATATCACATTTAGGAATGGAGTAGAGATCAGGAACAGCTTCCTGAAGAAATTGGTGGTTGAGTTGAATTTTACCTAAAATTTTACCTAAAAGATTAGGTACAGCGATGGGAAGGTAGCATATGTCCTACAGAACAGCGGCAGTGGCATTATTGTGGCAAATGTTGTTTGACCTATTGTTTCAACAAACCAGAAGGCAAGTGATTGTATAAGGGGTCACAATAAAAAATCATTAGCATTAAAAAAAAAAAGAAGACAGGAAATGGAATAGTGTATTGGTAATTATAAGTACCTTAGTTCATTTGTAGTGTGCTTTTTGAAGTGAGGCAGATTTTGTCAGAATCCAGAGAGCAAGAGGGAGATCAGACCAGTTCACAGAAAATTTTGTCTTGCTAGTAAGATATGGGAAATGAGGAAGACTAGGGAACAACCAGATTTGTTGCTTAAGAGGATGTGTAGTTGGCTGAATTGGAGGCAAATCATCATCTTTAAGAGTTGAACCAAGAAAATGATAGCAGATACAAAGAGGGGAGATACTTAGGCTGTAAAATCTTCAGGGTTGGAATTTATTAGGGGGTTGTAGGGTGTTGTTAGTAGGGGGTTGATGATCGCCCTGGAAGGACTGGGTGATTTGGGATACCAGCCAAGATAAGAACTACTAGGAGACAAAGGCTATCTGTGTTATGTTTCTTGATTTGAGGAACTTTTTTTGCATGAGGACTTTTTTTGACTACTAAATTGCATGTACATGTTTTATGCATTTTTCTGCATGTAAACTATATTTTATAATCTAAAATGTTAATAGCAGAGAGGAATGTAAGAGAACAAATATGTTGGGAAAAAGTTGCTGTCTTTAGGATCAAGCATTAACTTTTGGAGTGCCTGTGCAGCAGGAGTTGTGTAGAAGGCAGTTGGATGTGAACTCTGAAGTACAGGAGGGGAGAAAGGACTGCTGGATTAGAATTTGGTCTGTAGCTGGGTGTGGTGGTGTGCGTCTGTAATCTCAGCTACTTTGGAGGCTCAGGCTAGGAATCTCTTGAGTCCACGGGTTTGAGACAGCCCTGGGCAATATAGCGAGACCTAGTCTCTAAAGAAAAAAGAGAATTTGGTCTGTAGTTCTCAAACCTGGTTGTCTACCAGAATCTTACAGAGTTAAAAAAAAAAAATACACATACATACACACACACACACACACACATACATATCTTGATCTCCAGGGGATGGTAGGACTTAACCATCTAGCTTTAAAATTTCCCTGTGCTTCTTACTCTAATGCTGACAGGAGAATAAGTAGATTACAAGAAGATCAGTTGTTCCCTACATTCTGTGACTGAGAGGTAGAGTCTTAAGGCATGTTCCTTACATCCGTTAATACCTGAAATTAAAGTAATACTTCTTAATAAAGTAACAACACACGTGTTCTTGAAAAAACGTATGTGGAAGATATGAGCAGTTTTGGTTAAAACAATTTTAAAACAAGTTGTCCTTTGATGAAATGTCTGTGTCTTCTCAAATTTCGTGTATATAACCAGATGTTGCATATTGCCTTATCAGCTGCAATGTCTTTGAATAGTAAATACGAAGGACAGTAATTAGTTAATGAATTGTATGTATGAAGTGTGAAAGGCAGACAGCTGTCAGTGTTGAGAAGTTGTCTGTTATATGTGATAAAGGACATTTGCTTACCTGTCTTTTCTCTACTTACTGTCTGGTTTTATAATTCATCAGGGTCCTGTATGTATTTATTAGCATCTGGAATATGCCCAGAAATATATGAGAAAATATATAGAAGTTACTAAACATTAAAAATGCATGGAATTTGCACACCATGCCAGTGTTTGAGTTGGAGAGGGCATATAAATTACAGATGATTGCAAAATTTGTGATAATTAGGAATTGAGGCTACAAGATAGGAAAGATAGGAAGACAAGTGGGCAAAAGGGAAATGAACTTTGGTGGACTATGGGTACTTTGGTGTGAGTATAGTGTGGAGACTACCCAAGGAGGTTTGATCCTGTGCCTCTGAATTACATACAGTGCTGCAAACCAACGTTATCTCAATACAAAATAAAATAAAATTTTGGGGGAAAAAATCCAGCTACTGTTCAGGAACGGGAATGATTTCTTGGTTTGGAGTATTTGTGGATGATATATAGATGATTCTCCTAACACACTGGCCTTTGCTTCTCTGAACTCACTTCCTCTGGTGTGGTGGTCTTTTTCCTTTTAGACCTTAGTCAGACCATGGACCTCAGATCATTGATCTTGCTACTTTTTCATTATCTTCTTGATGTTCTCACTGCTTAAAATAGCCTCAACTCTTAGGCCCTTCGTGTTTTATCATACTCACTTGGCAAAACTTATGACCCAGGTTAAATCCGCCTCTCCTCTGCACCTGTACCTTTGCCTCTCAACAGAGCTGGAAAACATGCTCTCATATACTCATACTTACTAACCTTATTTTTAAATTCATGACCTTGAACCTCAAGTGGGACCTAAGTGCTGCTAAGCAGTCAGTACACCTATTCTGTTCACTTTACTGCTCCTAGAAAGTTTTTGACACCACCCCCTTTTCTCTTTAAATCTGAAAACCTTCCTCATTTCAGCTGATGACCTTGCTTCTTCCTGCTTTACCAAGAAAGATCACACACTCTGTGCTTACTCATTTTGCCTGCACTCCTCTTATTGTAGACGAACATTTATTAAAGACACTTTCTTCATTTGTGTACTGCTCTTCTCATTGACTCCAAGAGGTTGCTGCAGCAGTCTCCTCCCCTCCAGTTTTCCTGCATTACTATCTTGCTTCCTCTTGGATCATTTGTTAGTTGCTTCCCCCACTTTAAGCATACATTCTCTTGACCCCGCTCTTGCTGTTAGTATTTGTTTGGCCTTGTTTGAGCAAAACATCTATTCAGTGTTTCTGTTTTTTCCCTCATTTTCTGTCTTCTCTTTTTTTTTGTTAAGATAAAATTCTCTTTCTGTAAACTTCACCAATTTAAGTGTACAATTCAGTGGTTTTTTAAAAAACTATATTCACAAAGCTATGCATCCATCCCATCTCATTCCGTAACATTTTCATCATCCCAAAAGAAGTCCCCTGCCCCTTAGACATTACCTGTTCTTTCCATCATCTGGTCCGTGGCTGTCATTAAACTATCATCTCTGTTAATCTGCCTGGTTGGCGTATTTCAAAGAAATGGAATAATATACTATTTGACCTGTAATCTCAGCTACTTGGGAGGCTCAGTTGTTGTTGTAACCTGTATCCGTTCTTCATTGCTTTTCATGGCTGATTAATATTCCATTGTATGACCATGCCACATTTTGTTTAGTCATCAGTTCATGGGCATCTGGATTATTTCCACTTTTTAACTACTGTGAAATATGATGCTATGATGATTTACGTTCAGGTTTTTGTGTGAATGTTTATTTTCACTGTCTTCAGTAAATACCTAGAAATAGAGTTCCTGGGTCATCTGGTCATCTTATGTTTAACATGTGAGGGACTATCAAACTATTTTCCATCTCATAATAGCTGTAACAAGTTCCAGTTTCTCTGTCTCATTTTCTCTTAAACCAACTTTAATCAGGCGTTTCCCCCCTACTTCTCATTTGAACTCGGAAACGGTTCTGGTGACAGTTCTCAGTTGAAACTCTCTTGACAAGGTCATCTGTAACATCAGAGTACATAAGTTTAGTGGGCAATTCTTAGTTGTCATTGTGTTTGAGCTATAAACAGCATCTGACACAGTTGGTTACCCATTCCGCCCCTGTACACTTTTTTCACTTTTGGCTTACAGGACACTGCACATTCTCTCAGCTGTTCCTCTCCCCCCATTTTATTGACCGGTCTGTATTAGTTTTCTTTGCTTAGTTCCTTCTTTCTCCCTACTTTAAAAATATCTAGGTTTATGCATCTTTTAATACTATCTGTATACTGTTTCCCACAGTGATATCTCTAGCAGATCTGTCTCTCTCTCTCTCTCTGTATATCCAAGTGCCTGACCAATCTGTCTAATCTGCATTGTCAGTGGATGCAACTAATACCAACTTTCTTTTCCTACCCTTCAAAATGTGTTCTCCCTATGGGTCTCCCCATCTCTTGTGAAGACAGTTCCATTCTCTGGTTGTTTCAGCTTAAAGCTTTGTCCTTTTCTCTTTTCCATACTCCATCTGCTAGGAATTTTTATTGACCTTACTCAAAGTTCTTGCAGAGTTATAACACTTCTCAGTATTTTCTGCTTTTGCCATCATTTTGGTCTGATGATCATCTCTCACCTGGAACTTTGTAGTAGAGTCCTAATCTCATTCCCTCTGCCTGCAAGAGCAACACCATGGCAAGAATAGTCCGTTAGGAATATGTCAGGCCAGGTTCATTTTCTGCTTAACTCTGCATTGCTTCTCCATTTCACTTAGTAGCTGAACAAGACCCTATTTCATTTGACTCCATTCTTTAATCTATTGCTGTTTTCCTATGGTTCACTCCATTGCTTCCTGGATATTTTTCAGACAGGCCAGGAATGATTTAAGTGGATGGCCTTTATACTTGTTATTCTTTCTGCTTGAAATGTTCTTTACCTTTTTCAAATCTGCTTAAAACTTGTCAGTTATTAAGCTTACTCTGATTATCTTTAATTGCTCAACTTGCTCCCCCCACTTTATGGATTCTTATTCTTTTTTATTTTGGTATAACATGTGACTTCTAACATTGATTAGCTGCATTATTGATTTATTTATGATGTTTATGGTGTATTGTTCTTCCCAACCCCCCTGCTAGTTTGAAGCTCCTTCAGGAAGGGATATATTTCTTCTGCCAATGTGTTCTTAAGTGTTTAGAATAGTGGATGGCACCTGGTAGCCATTAAAGTAATTCGTGGAATAAATAAATAAATGGGTGGCTGTATGGGGGAGGTTGTGTCTAAAACAGGCCTTGAAAAGTTTTGATAAGTAGAGTTTTAGAGAGAAAAGAATAGCTTGGACTCTCTTATTTCCACTTCCCCTTTCCCCCAAGTCTTTAGCAAAATCTCTCTATCCTTCAAGACTTTTGAACCTGCTTCTTACTGTGTATATGACCTTGTGTAAGATTTGTGGCCACTTGAGTATTTTTTTAAGTAATTTTTATTAAGGTATACTCATCATAAAACTCACATATTTTGAGTATATATGTGAATTTTGACAGCCTATTCGGTCATGTAACTACTATCACAATCAAGATATATAATCTATTTCTACTATTGCAAAAAGTTCCTTTATATGCCTCCTTGTCAGTCAGCCCGCTTCTTGCACCACCTGCCCTGGTTTTTATCCCTATATTTTGCTTGTTCATCATGTCTTTTATAGGAAGTCATGAATGTGTAGGTACTTTGTCTCAGGCCTCTCTCATTTAACCTGTGTTCTTTGAGATTCATATATGTTACTAAATGTGTCAGGAATTGCTGTGTTGTTATTGCTGAATAGTGTCTTGCCTACAACTATGCTATTTTTAACTCATTCAACAGTTTATGGATTTGGATCCCCCCCCCATTTTTTAACCATTATGAATAAAGCTGCTACCAACTTTTTCATATATCACTTATATGAGATGTATAATATACATTACAATTTTTTTTGGCAGATGTTTGGAGTATAATTTATGAAAAATTTATGCAGCTTTCCCTGCATATGGACTTTTTACTGTCTATACTATCTCCAGAGTAGTTTGCCTACTTTTTCTTTTCTGCTTTGTTGCTATTTTTCTGCTCTGGCACCTTTGTTCTGTTTGTGTCGGAATTAAAAAACAAAACATTTATAAAGTAATACGAACCTTCTTGAGCCTCTGAAGGCTTATTCTGTAAGGAGACATTAAACTTTTCTTGATAATTCTTGTTAATTGTAAAGCACACTAGTATAAACTAATGTTACTAAGAATTAAGCTTTTTAGTGGAAGAGAAAACCAACTAGAGAAAACTTTGTAATGTTTTAGCAGAGTTGAAAATACCAGTATGAACTCAAGATTTAAAAAATATTCACTTGCTTTACCTACTGAAAGAACCTAGAAAGAACTCTGGCAGAGACAAGCACACCAGTTGCCCAGATAACAAAGCTTTTGGTAGATTGTCGCTCATAGGAGGCTTGGAGAAGTGACTGGTTCCAGGTGTAGGCAGGCGTGCTTATCTGAGTCTGGGGCACATGGTGCCAGAAAACACAAAGGCACTTCCAGGGACTGGCTGCACATGTCCAGGGCACACAGGGCATCAGTGCCTATTGTTGCCCCTCTTTGCATTCCCAGCTCTCTGAATAAAAGCACAGACTCATCTGTTCAATAGCTCTTAGTGAGCTTCTAGTATAGCTGTGAGCTGAGGTGGAGATCAGATATTGAGGCGTAATTCAGACCCTCACTTTATAGCTGGACAGAAGTATGCTGAACACATTGAGGTTGTGGAAAGAGGCTGTATATGATTAGTGGCTGGAGTGGTGATAGCTTGCAATAACCACTCACAGTGATGCAAAGAGAAATTTGAAGTTGGCTAAAAATATCAGAGTGTGTTCTGTGAAGGAGGTGAAATTTTGTCTGAATCAGGAGCCAAATTTGTTGAGGGGTAGCGATTCTTTCGTGGATAACTTGTATGAAAAAAGGTCAAGTGTTCAGAATGCTGGATTTGGGAGATGGCAGCAAGGTGGATTTGTCTTCCCTCACCCCGCAAGGTTGATTTGATTCTAGCTGATGTTTATAAATGTTGTTGGAGATAAAATTGCATAGGGTGTGGTGCCTCATTATGGAGAACATAGATTCCTGTTCTCTATCTTTTAAATAGCAAGGAGTCCTTCAAGAGGTGTTTGGGGGTGGTATGTACAGTGAAAGCGAGTGTGTTACTTAGAGGGTGGGAGCTTGACTTCGTTCCATATTCCAGCCTAAACTTCAGTTATAGCTTTCTCACTTTCTTTACGTATATCATAACTTCATTTTTCAAAGTCATGGTTTCTTCATTGTCAATTTGAAATAATAGTACTTCACTTTGACTTTAAGGTTGTTGTAAGGATTCAATAATGTACTTAATGTACTTAACAGGGCCAGGAAGATAGCAGTTCAAATTGAGTGGTAAGCATCATTTTATTATTGTGGTTGTTATTGAAAGAGACGTTATAACCAGTGTTTGGTGCATGGTTAATCCCAAACTGTGGCCATCAATAGAACATGTAAAGGATAAATATTGCTAAGTTAAAATCTCTTACCTTTGCACTTACATATATGGAATTATAAAACTTCTAAGGTAATATTAATGTATCACTAAGCTATACAGTTCATGTAGTTATAGCTACATTGTGTCGTTTTTATGATTACATATTATGTATAATTCTTAATCTGTTAATTCATTTTTATTATTAAAAATGATAGTGAAACAAACATCCCATCTAAAGAATTTTTCAGGCTAGAGGGAAGAGGTATATATAGTATTAGTTTAATCTGTGATGAAAGTGTATCATAAAGATGTAGGAAAAGATACAGAAATTGTGCTCGTTGATGAATTTAGAAACATTGTCTTGGGACTGTTAGGTCTTTTCAGGAAATTCTGTGGAACATAAAGTATGCTAAGTTCCCACTTCATACACATAAAGAATGAAAACTACCTTCTCTATAACATTTTTTTTCCAAGGGAAATTATATAAAGTCATTGAGGGATTAGGACTGGCAGACTGGAAATGCATTTAAGTGAAAGCTCATTAATCTTTTAGAAATCTAAAAGCAAACATATGTCCAAAAATGAGTGTGGATTTGCAATATTAAAATGCCAGTGTTTTCAAATATTGTCATAAAGGAGAATGGTAATAATTTAATAATGGACATGACTTCTGTGTTTTTTTAAGGTTAGAGAAATTTAGTGTTAAATCAAATATCTTTAGTGACAGTAAACCTAGCAAGTAGCTAATTTTGTATGTTTTTCAAAAACAAAAAACTTTCATTGCCTTCTTTGTTTTAAGCTCTAATCCTGCTAAACTAATTTCAGTGAGTTTGAGTTGTCATCTCTGATTCTGGAGATGACAGATAATTGTGAGTTTTTCTCTATCCAAAATCCTTCATACCCCCCCTTGTTTCCCCTTTCCTCCCACAAATATCTTTTTATTCTTAGTTATATTAAGAATATTTTATCCATCCAAATAATTAAATGAATTAGTCATTTTCATGAGCTAATGAATGTGGAAGAAATTTGTAAGCTCTAAAGCATACAAAGACTAGTCATTACTTGTAGCTTTACCTGTGTGTTTATGTTCCCCACAACCATCCCTTGTACCCCTTTTACTCTTTCTTCTTCCTGACTCCCTCTTAATCTCAGAAACCTCATTCTGTTTATAAGTCATCTGTTAATTTTATAAAATACATTTTACCTGGTTAAGTCCAACGAATATGCAATAAATTTGTCATTCTGACTTGCTATTACCTGTAAATAGCAACATTTCTTCTTTCCTTATGGCTGCTACAGTATACTGTAGTGTGGATATGCTTCATCTTCTCCAGCCAAGCCTCTGTCTGTGAGTATTAACTTGTTTCCATCATCCAGCTGTTATCCATAATGCTGTAATATACATTGTAGAACATATCATTGTCTGGGTTGATGACTTTATATGCTCAGAAGTGGGATTGCAGGGTCATATGGTAGTTCCATTTTTAGTTTTTGAAGGTAAATCTAGGTCACATTAGAATATGTCTGTGGTAGTTTACATTCTCCCAACAGTATACTTGGGTTCCTCTTTCTGCACACTCTAGCACTTGGTGGTGGTCTTTTAATATGTGCCATTCTTGTGGGTGTGAGATTATTATTGTGACTTTAACCTGCATATCCCTTATTGAAAACAATGATGAACATTTTTTTCATGTGTGTATTGATGTTCTGGATATCCTCTTGGGTGAATTACTGTTCAGATCTGCTGTCCAGTTATTTTGTTGTTTTTCTGTTAAATTGTATATTTTTAAAAACGTTTCTTGGATAGTAACCACATGTCAGTTGTGTAAGTGTAAATATTTTATTCTATTTAGTAGGATGTCTTTTTAATTTGTTTATGGTTTCCTTTGCTCTGTAAAATTTAATTTGAGGTAATCCCAGTTGTTTATTTTTTGCTTTAATTTTCTTGCCATAGGATTTGAGTGTCTTAAAAAGGTCTTTTATCATTGATGTTATAGAAGTACTGCCAGTGTTTTCTTCTATAAGTTTTATTGTTGCAGATCCTATATAGAAGTCTTTT